>BLAZ01001251.1:878087-880587 GCA_014633955.1 Acropora tenuis
ATTGAAATGATAATCACTTTCAAAACTGGTTTGGTCTGGTTTTTCTAGCCGAAACTTGTTTCAACCCGTTTGACCGTAGCTCCTCATTGGTTCTTCGCTACTCCATTGTTCTTTCCCTATATAACTGCAACACTACCCGGATGGTTGGGCGGAATCGTACCACCACAGCTCAGGACACTTCACTCCAAATAAAAGACAACATAATACAATTCAAAACAAACACACACATACGCATCTCATTAAAACCCCTCATATACCCAAGATATCTTGCATCTCATTAAACTCATAAAGCTCAATATCGCCGCCATCTTGGATTTGCCCTCGTACACCTACGTGACGTGCATCTCATTAAAAAAAAAAAACCGCCTCTCTTAAAAACCGGTTTGGGTTGAATTTCCCACCAGCGGCCATTTTGAATAATTTCGTCTATCCATCTGTCCTATACTACTGCAGTGCATACCCTTACTGAATCTGAAACAATACCCAAAAGGCTCTCTTTCTGAACGAAGTTGGGTATTTGATTGGTATCTGGCATTGTTTTGATGTGGTCGTGAAACTCCAGGGGACGGAGACTGCTGAGAGCGCATCCACGATTCCCAATGAACACAATCCCATTTAAAAGAAGTTGGCTGTGATTGTCTCAAAAAAAACGAAACTTCTCATCGTACATCTTCCAGTTGTGCCCACGAGCAGCCAAATCCCTTACAACCTCCCCGTATTTCATGAGGGCAGAGGCCTCATGGGGAAATTTTTGACAATACACGCCTACAAAAACGTAAAAACAACGAAGCCAAAAATCTATGGGCAAAAACTTTCTTGGTTTAGAAACAGGCTCTAAACTGATTGCTGGACTACCTTGAAATGTACTGATTGAAAGTTGGAATTTGGAATTTGTCTCCCGGTATTGAATTATTCAATAAGAGGGATATGTCAAAATATTCATTGTTCCATATCTTTCGTTTGATTTTATCGTATACCTGACAATCCACAGGGAGACTCGTAGAAGTAAACAGTGTTGAGCGTATATCTGTTTGGGGACTATTAATACCTGATAGTGTGGACTGCGCCGTGGCCACTGCAATTGTTACCAGGGTATCTGTCTGTGGAATGGTAGCGGCCTGACTGGTTGGAACTAGAGGGACTTCTCTTAGTTGAGTTGAATCCGTAGAGGACTGTTGTGTTGGGAGCGGTGTCAATTGCTCAGTTACTGCCTTAGTTACCTGCTGGACAATACTATTCATCATCTCTTGTGGGATAGTCCACTGTGATGTGGGGTGTGTCATAGTTTGAACTGGATCAGCATTTTTACGGGGTGCATTTCCCGGCTGGCCTTGCAGTTGTTGGGTCAGCTGTTCTTTTCCTTGCTGATCGTCTTACGTTAGGCATGTTGGTTTATATCTGAAAAATAAAACGTTCTAATCGGCAGATTTCGGTATAAAGCCACCAAAGCAATTTCCAAGATCGTCAGATAAAAGAAGGATGATAAGTAATATTGTTATGCGAGGGTTGTGACACGAAGAAACCTCCTGGGTACCTGGTCATGGGCAAACAAAATAATAGCGACAAGGAAAAGCCTGTCAGCAACAATGGTCGACGCAGTAGCCCCCCTTTAACTGCCAAAAACTAACGTCCACAATAATGTGCTAGGACTAACGTCCAATAACTCACAATAACAACACTTGCACTACTAGGGTTAACAGGGATAACTCCCATACAAAAAATTATACCATGACCAAGTAAAATTAAAAAGGGGGGTAACCTCTAAAGTAAGGACAGAGCTTTTATAATCGCTCCTCGATAGCTACGAAATAAATGGTATTGCCCTGAGGTAGTCAAATGAACCCGTTCGGTAAGTAAAAAAAAAATAAATAGCTGGATTGTTAAAATTCTATCGTCCCAGCAAAAAAACCCGGGGAGAGGATATAATACGACCTTAACATAATTGTTTAAAATTTTTGCCCGCTGATGAGACAAGCCCGTGTCGACATGTGAAATAGAACGTCACGCATTACACAACACCAACAGAACACGCGTACTGAAAAATGACCAAAAATAAACTGAACTAAGTCGTCTATCGCAGAACCCAAGACTTCAGGCTCACCAGAACTTTGATCATTAGTTCCTATCTCTAAAATAACAATGTCGGGCCTGTAAGCAGTGATACTTCTAGATCGAAGTGACGCAATTTATCAACGGTCCTTCCGCCAAGGCCCGCTAACCGAACAACAGCCGTCCCGACCAAACGAAAAGAACTATCTAATTGCGTGTTAGATCCTTTAATTATATCCCGAGATAAACGCTTAACAAAGGAATGACCTAAAGTAAAGTACTTAAGGCACCGTGCTAGCCATAATAAAAGCGAGCTCAAGTCGTATTCGTTCGTGAATGAAAATTCCACGTGGCGATGCGATCGATGAATAAAAATTAACCTAAAGTATTAAAACAAAAATTACTTAAGGGATACCTGTTAAAACAGTCAACTTTACCAAATATAGGCGGA
>BLAZ01001251.1:895128-897628 GCA_014633955.1 Acropora tenuis
CTAATGGAGGAAAAGTAGAGAGACCCTGGGAACGAAATTGCATTGAGCACTGCGATGAACATCATAAACTTCGTCTCTACTGAACATCGTGCAACTTTCTATTGAGATCGTAGATACAATGTTGGGATCACCTTTTCGCGACTGAAAAGCGAACCAGTTGAAAGCAAACACCATTTTGAAAAGTTGCACAAGTCAAATTTTTCATTTAAAATGATTACAATAGCGCTATTAATTATTACTTTACTAAGTGTTTTCTTTTTTATATTAAACCAGTTAATTGTTTTCGCATCGCGTTAATTCTCCCTTTCGTGTCAGTTGAAGTTTTATATGTTCTTATCGCATCTGTGTTTTGGTAACCTCAACCGGTCCCTTTTAGCTACGACATGAGTAAATGTGTCCAAAACAATCATTCTCTCAAAATCTACTTTTGTGTTATTTCTTGTCTTCAAGTCATGGCATCATTTGAAAGTGTTTTGAAACCTCAACCGGTTTTTTTGTAGCTACGACATAGTTAGGTCTTCTCAAAGGTGTAGTGTTTTACCAATTAACGCATGCGCATGATGGTCAGTAGGGAGAATACACGTGTAACAGCCATTATCTGGCTTAATCCGAGTTTTATAGCACATCCGAGTGGGATATTATAACTGGCGACGAGCATAACTGTACAATAGTAATTTTGCGTATGGCAGTGGCAATACAAGCTGACTTGGGCGGAATATCTAGCTTTGATATTCACGGAGACCCGACTACCATTGGAGTCAATTGGAAAAAATGCCAACGTTCATTCTAATCTGTTGTAAAGTAATAATTACTAAACCATCACAAAAGAGAGCACTTCTCCTTCTCCGTGGAGGATCTCAAATGCAAGATGTGTATTTACTCACTTTTCCCACTCGAACACCAGGCGAGTGTGAAATGTTTGCGACATTAGGATGGAACAACTGGATGGTTATTTTACACCTCAAGTTAATGTCCCCTACGAAAGATACCTTCAAACGAAATCAAATCAAATCATTTACTTAAGTTCGGTAACGTGAGGAGTGGTTGCCCGAACTCCTCTGCCTGCCGAAGGCTCAATCAACAAACGTGCGAGCATTCTGGATCAAATTGGAATTTAGAAGTGTTTGTTTTTTAGGCCTTTAGAAGTGTTTTTCCGGACTATGACTCTACCAGCCACTAAAACGGTCGACGAGTTTGTTACGAGGTTTAAGAGAAAAAGCAGATTGTTGTGAATTCGGCGAGGCGACAGATGAAAATGTTAGCGATCAGGTGATCGTTAAATGTTCTTCCAGTCGACTCGAAGGAGATTACTAAATCGAGGGAGGGGTTTAACCCTCAATAACTTGCAAACAGTAGCAAGAGCAATGGAAGCGAGCGATACGCATGCTGGAAGTATGGAAAAACCTCAAGGAAAACCAGGCTTGAATGTCATTCGAGGTAAGCCAGCAAAAAGGTGTTGTCGATGCGATCATAGGTGTCATATGCAGGATAAGAAAAAGTGCCACAAGGTAGGCCAATTTGCCAGGTGCTGTAAGACTAAGAAGATTAAAGGTCTGTCTCTGAAACACCCCAGTAAATCGAAAGAGCACCAGGGAAATGTTAATCAAATGAACTCCAGAAGTGACAGAGAGTATGCATTTTCCATTGTTCATGAGAAACAGCCCTTAATTTCATAAAATACTGGAGGTACACCGAATATTCCCATGATTGTTGACTCGGGTGCAAGCTGTAATATGGTTGGTTGCTTATTGTGGGAGTTTCTGAAGCAGAACAAAGTGAAATGTACTTCTTGTAAAAGCAGTGTGAAAGTGTATTCTTATGGCCACAGCGTGCCATTGAGAACAGCAGGTTGTTTCACTGCTAATGTAAAACTTGGAAATGTTACAATTGAGGCAGAGTTTACAGTAATCGAAGAAGAAGGCCAGGCATTGCTGGAAATAGAAACGGCATACAACTTGGTGTTCTGGCCCTTAGTGGGGAAGTCTGTGTCAACTCTCTAAAAGAAGAGGACATTCTCTATAAATACAAGCCATGTTTTGAGGACCTGGGAAAGTTAAAAGATTTTTAGTCGACTATCCCCATCAATCACAATGTCAAGCAGGTAGTACAGCCCATGCGCCGTGCACCCTTCAGTTTAAGAGATAAGTTAGAAAAGAAGTTTAATGAGCGAGGAAACCTTGATGTAATCGAGAAAGCAGAGGGACCAACCCCATGGGTCTCATCTGTTGTTGTTGTTCCTACACCTAATGATGACCTGCGTTTGTGCGTTGACATGAGACAAACAAACAGTACAATTAAACGAGAGCGATACCCGATTCCCACGATGGATGAGGTGCTTCCTGATCTAAATGGGTGTACCGTCTTTGCTAAACTAGACATGAGGTGGGCTTTTCATCAATTTGAACTGAGTGAAGATTCCCGGCCAATTGCTATATTTGTTACCCACAAGGGCTCTTCAGGTATTAGCGAATGATGTTTGGATTCAGTTGCGCCCCCGCAA
>BLAZ01001251.1:905128-910238 GCA_014633955.1 Acropora tenuis
TCTACTGAATGAACCTACTGCAAGCTATCGGTGTCGCAATACTACTAACTAAGGTATTAATTTGAGATTATTGACCCAACAAGGCTTTTTTAGTTGCAATTACGTGTGTCAAGATTCTTTTCTTTTTGCTTTCTTGTTTTCTTGATATTGCTTCGGCAGTACGGCTTGCCTAAGGGAAAACACCGTTTCCCATTTGATTGTTGAAGTGAAATCCTGCTGTACAGGGCTAATATCTGGATGGGCAACCATCCTGGTGACCCTGTGCTGCATGCCTGGGGAAGTCAGGTTGGCGTTGTATTCTACATTAGTGTCTCCTACCTCTGTGATCGTGAGTAGGCTGAGTTTCAGTCGATCTCGGCATGACTTGAGGGTTTTTCTCCGAGTACTCCGGTAATACTTCCTCTCCAAAGTGGACTCCTAGTAAAAAACATCTGACCTGGGTGCTGTGCTCCAGGATCATGCATAACCGTTTGGTGGCAGCCATTGAAGCGCCTTTCACATTCATTCGCCTGATTCTGTTGAGCTGCGCCCTTCGCAACTCAGCCGCGTCCGGCTAGTAAAGGTGACTAGCAGACATTCTTGTTATTACTGTCCTATTACTGTATTTTAACATCATCATAGCGGCTGGAAATTTAGCTCCACAAAGGAGGTAAAGATTATTTATTCTATTTTATTACTCTTAAGTTTCCGAAGAACCGCGCACTGCCTTCAGGCTGGAAGAGCCTGGCTCTCTTACAAGTACAAAATACTCTTGGCTAGGTGCTAGCTCAGATAGCTCTGGAACACATTTATGCTGTAATCGTGCTTTTGTGGAAATCAAATGCCTTTCAGAGGGAATGACTTTCAGAGGGAATGACTTGGACTGCTTTCATGTTACAGGTTGAAGCATCTGTGAGTTTGTCACTTGTAAAGCAACGGCATTCACGTACTAATAAATGATTTTAATACCAATTGCTGGGAGACTGTTGTGACAAATGTTTATTAGTTATATTGTAAACAATGTTCTGGAAACTTGTAATGGCCTTAACAGCAATTGGCATACAAAATAAGGGCAAGGGAAACCAGATAAATAAAATCGAATGGTCAAAAACACTATTGTAATCATCTCTATTTTATGTCCTTCTTACATAAATTCATAGTTGAGGCAGTACAAAGAAAAACAATTCTGTCTCACATTGGTTTCAGTAAAGCAGGAGTTAGGGTTCGGGTTAAGGTTAGAGGTAAGCCCAGGAAGGATCCTAGTTTGTTTAATTTAGGGATACTTATTTCAACATGTGCCGTAATTATGCAAAGCAATGTGTATAAGTGTGTAAGTGTGTAAGTAAGTAAGTAAGCAAGTAAGTAAGTAAGTAACCGAATTTCATTGTTACAAACTCGCTAAATCTTATGGTGTTTAGTTTAGGGGTCAACGACCGGCTACGCCCTTAACGGAGACTGTAATCATATTGAATGGTGTCCCTGTGCAGGACCGATTTTATGGGTTCTTGGTGTTGCGATCGCAAAAGAAATTTGCAGCATGCGTCCGCCCTAAGCTCCGAGAGAGATTGTATTGAGGTTCGGCGAAGGGAGTCAGCATAATTCAAATCAGGGAACACAATGCGCAGAGCTTTTCTTTGCACTGACTCGATGACGTTGTCAAGGTACTCCGGCAGTGCAGCCCTCAGGGGGGACGCATATTCGATTGCATACTTGATTAGTGCGCATAATATCTTAACAAGGTCATCGGCAGGTACGCCAGATTTCTTAATAAGAATGCACGGCGCATATATAGGCGTTTGTTTGCCTTCTTGAACACACGGGTATAATTTTCACCTCGGTCTAATGATTCTAGGATCGTATTAAAAAAGGTAAACATGGGTTTTGACCGTGGATTTGCCAGCAATGGAGAATTATTTGTTAGCTAACTTATTTAGAATCTGCTGAAATATTGAGGCCGCTGAGAATCTCTCAAGGACTTCTGCTAACTGTGATGTTAAAGTTATTGGTCTTCAATCGTCAGTAATGAACATTTTTTGAGTACACGGTGTGCAAGGGATTCTTTCAGAATATCAGGTATGTAGATCATATTTCAGAAGCTCTGAAGTCCCTCAAATGGCTTAACGTAAAGAAAAAAGCTACTCTTTAATGATTTAATTATGGTTTATAAATGCATGGACGACTTGACTCCTGACTATCTCCGTACGCGATTTCAACGCCGGTCAGAAATTCATCAAAGGGACACCAGGCAAAAGAACAATCTTTCGTTGCCTAAGTACAGGCTCACGAGTGGGCAAAGGGCCTTTGCCTTTCGAGGAGCTAAAGTTTTTAATTCCTTACCTAAGTTCATTGGTTTTAAAAGGAGAATTTTTAAGCATATTTTTAGCTCATATTTCGTAAGATGTATTTTTTTGTTATTTAATTTTAATATTTTAATATTTTTAGTACTTTCATATTTTAATATTCATGTATAGCAGAAGAGCCCCCAAGGGGGAGCTATGCAATAAAGTATGTATGTATGTATGTATGTATGTACTGTTAATGATGAGTTGTAGAGATCGCATACTACTGGTGACAACTCGAAGGCAAACTACTTCCACACCAAAGTTGGGAACAGGATCTGACCCAGCCAACTTTTTCAGCTTAATGCGGCGCAGTGCGTCGATGCAATGCTTGGTGTCACAAGAAACTCCTGGGGAACTAGAGACGAGCCTTGCTCCACACAACCACTGACTGAGGCTGGGAGCGAGGTGAAGTTGGATGTCAATCCATGCAGAAACTCATTAAACACTCGACACAGCGACTCAACTGAGGAAACGTGTCGCCTAGCAGCTGATGCCACCACTCACCAGATTCTGTCATACCGCCGAGCCCTTTCACCTCTTTCCACCAGCGTGAAATGTTGGTTCCCTTAAAAGATGAAACCTTGCTCTGATAGTATCGTTTTTTACACTCTGTGCACTCACGCTGCACTTGGTTCCGTAATTGCTTATACTTCGCAGAATCCTTCCCACAGTTGTAAAATGCTTTCTGTCTCTTCAAGGTCAGAGTCGTTAGCTTCTGATTGACCCGCGGTTTGTTGCTAGAACATAATTGTTCGTATTTTCTTCATGGGCAGAAAAGCTAATCGCTCCAAATGCCCATAGAAGGGGAATAAACGATATAGCTCCAGTTGGTGTTATACAAAAAACAACTTGGCAGTGTTCCAGTGCTTGTGACTACTCCATGTGGTCTGTTGGCTGGTATGGATTTTTGGCTTTTGAATAAACAGTTTGAGACAGTCTATAATAATTAACCGTACATTCCCAAATACCTGTTTGGAAGAGATCTCTTCACTTCTGATCTAGAAGGCCATGACGCTAAATAAAAATGACAGTACCTGGGACAATTAAGAATGCTATCCGGGTGTTGCAAAGAAACTTGGCCTCATGAAATACCAAAAGTCAAAAGTATCAGCCAAGAATTTCAAATACAATTTTTTTTGTTGCCTTTTAGTCAAACACCCTCATTGCGTACTCCTTCAACATTCTTTTGGGATGATATGTTGGTGTTTTTTTCCATCAGCAATGAATTTCACTGGCTTTTGGTTACAAAAATTCAAACATCAAATCAATTTTAGGCCTGGTTAAACCTGTATCTGGATAACAGTCTTCAAGACACGTTGCCGCGTTGGCTTATGAAATAGGCTCTCTTCTATTCTTCTCCGTATGTGTATTTACTTAATTCTTCTATATAAACATCTGTATCTGGGCGTTCATTAGCGGGGGATAATGGGGCTGTGTCAGAGTCAATGTGTTCTACGAATGAATCATCATGAAAAGCAACTTTCTTACTTGGAACACCATTCTTCAGCTTATCATTGCCATCTTGCTTTCTTTTTCTTGTCTTTTTTGCCCCCGCAGGGTTTTGGCCCAGAGGCCAAAACCCGAGGGGGCACCCTAGGATTCCCCGCGTGTATTCATATAAGGAATTTCAAAATGTAAGAAAGTAAGTACTGTAAGTAAATTTGTAGTATGCGAAAAAAATCTCAATTTGATCAAACTAGGCGCGAACGGTCGTTTCTTTGTTTTTTGTTTTTTTTTCTGGAAATATGCAAAGATTCAGGAGAGCTAAAAAAATCGGAAATCTAAGTGCAGACACATTCCTAAGACCGAAACTAAGGAAAACGAGAGCGCTATTAATAAACTTAGGGAATGATTAGACTACACACTGCAGGTGTTAAAAGGACAGCTGCATGATGCAAACATCAGAATCGATCAATTTGAAAATGATTTCAAGAAACATATAGCAAACAAATGACACCTACGAGAAAATTTTGAGTGTCACTGGAAAGTTAATCAAGAGATTACAAGCTTAGCAGATTATCACTGATGATGTACCTGGGTCCAAAAGAAAAGACTGTATCGCCAAGCTTCGCAATATTTGAAAGAATGATCTTTGAAATCAAGCAATTATTAAGAACACGCATAGGATCTGTGTGCGCATAAACGACGGTCCTTCCTGTCTCATCTTGCCAAAGTTCCTATATCGTCCGGAGCGTGGCGGTGCGAAAATATTACGAACCCTAACCCTAACCACTAACCCGTCCCGATAATGAGCGCGTTACGGATGACTTGTATGGGAAGACTGCCAAAAGATGAGGAAGCAACAATCTATTACAAGTGAAGGATGCTTTTGAAAGTGGTAAAAGACTTTCAACATGGCAATTTATAAACTGACGGTGAACGTTTTAAATGCTTCTTCTATAGTATTAGCAGATAATGGAGGAAAAGTTAACAACCCAAACTACAAATTAACTTTTCAGGGGAAAAATGATGTTAAAAGCGGTGTTTTCTTAACGAGCGTGAACGGCCGCGTTTTCGGAGAGGCGTTAAAGTCTCACGCGTAGCATCTAAACCCGTGCTACAATGGACTAAAGGATGAGAGGACGAAATATGTAAAATAAGCTGTTTTCTGGGCACAGAACAGGAGTATGAGATACCACTCACTACATAACCAAAATCATTCTATGTAATGCAGCCGGCTGAAAGCTGACAGTTCTTTTTAAATTGTATTTGCAGCTATCAGAGAAGCCATTGAGGATTTTAAGAATTAGCTTGGTGAGGACAAGAAAGGTATGTCATATAGCTGCATT
>BLAZ01001251.1:929305-936805 GCA_014633955.1 Acropora tenuis
TTCGCGACCAGCAGTTTGGGACAAAAGCAACAAAGTATTTGTAGTTAAAGCGATTGAAGGTCTGCTAGTCTGCTACTCGAAGTTTCGGTGTTTTTTTGGCTTGAAGCTTTTGCTGTAGCTTCAAACGGCACTCGTGGTGTTTAGGGATCCGTCTCAGTGTAAAATATAACTAAAGAAAAAGGCCAACTGATTATATCATTTGAAAAACAGGACAGGTAATTACGTGGTCTTTGTTAAATTCGGCGTGTTGCTACAACTCGCGACAAGCGCTTGGTCTTCAGTGTAAATAAGACACGATATAATAAATTTCGTCGGACATTTCTAAACTTGACTAGTTGATTAATAGACCATTTTACAGTTGTGTCCTTAGTTGCCTGGCCATTGAATGAAAGTGAGACCGGGGTTGACCTTGTTTTGATAGAAACTTCCCTGCTTTTCTTACACTAATGATGCTGTTCTCATGCTAAATTAGTAAAAATCTACATAACAAAAGCAGTGAGGTTTCTATCAAAACAAGGTCAACTCCAGCCTCACTGTCATTCAAAGGCCAGGCAACTAAGCACACAACTGTAAAATGGTCTATTATTTTGATAGTACCTTTCGACATCTCACTGCAGTTATAGTCAATTTCGTCTGTTGCAATCTGTTTAAAATTCTGATGCAGCTTTTAAGATTCATTACTGGTTAGTAAATTCTCGCAACTGATTTAGGAGTTGAAGGTTCGAAAAAGAGGCTGATCAGTCGCCGAGAAGAGACAATAAATCAACGTCAAATCAATGTTGATTCTAGGATGGAAATTATTCCCGTTATTACCAACAAATGACAAGAACCAAAGATCTCCGAGAGCATGTATTCCCAAAATTAACATTTAATAGCTCTTTTCGCAAGTTCACAAATAATGAGGCGCCGTCCCTCTTTGTTTACCCAGAGTTATGTCTCTGCTCGTCCTCTATCTCAACACCCGTGCGACATTGGTATTCGAATATAAAGTAAGAGCATTCAGCTTCCTGTAGGAATTAATAGTTAGGATTGGTTATTGTTTTCCTACTCGTAAAAGCTAACAATTGAACAGGAGGCTTTTGCCTAAATGCTAACAGAATTCGACGAACAATCGCTTCCACTGTGCACAGCTAACGATCGTCGAAAATCAACATGGTTCGCATTCTAGTTATTTATGATTTGATACGACCCACGACGACTTACTTTTCTCCACTACTTGTTCTTGTTCGCTTGAGCTATCGAAAGATCAGAAAATATCTCAGATATAAGCGGATATTGCTACTGAATGCCAACATTTTGAAGCGTTTTATAACCAAAATACAACACTGCCGGAAACAATGACAAGTAGAGTGACGTCATTACGTGGTAAATTAGGTCCCAGTCCAACGACAATTTTAAAGGAAAAAGAAGGTATTTTCCCCGATAAAACTGGTTTTCAAAAATTTTAGACAAGTTTTATTCTTAAAATCGTTTTGTACACGCATCAAACTCCTAAAAACCGACATTTTTTTTTTTTTTGCCGGCCATACACACTTTAAGTAAGTTAGGTGTCCCTATTCTCATTATCATTATCATTATCATTATCATGATCATGATC
The DNA here is from genome assembly GCA_014633955.1 of Acropora tenuis. Taxonomy (NCBI): domain Eukaryota; kingdom Metazoa; phylum Cnidaria; class Anthozoa; order Scleractinia; family Acroporidae; genus Acropora; species Acropora tenuis. The sequence continues at coordinate 930,903 of BLAZ01001251.1, forward strand.
ATCATCATGATCATCATGATCATCATCATCATCATCATTATCATCTTGATCATCATCATTATTATTATTATGCAACAGTGTACACGTCTATATGTTGATGAAGCTAAAAAGGCACAACAGGGTGCTATGACTAGCCTAAGGGCCGTTGGAAAATTTCTCCGGTGAAAAATTTAAATTACTTCATAAATAAAATCGACCGAAACCTAATATTTGGTTAAAATAAGCCCTTGCAGCACGTGAAAATGGTAAAATGCTAAAATAATAATCCCATCCCTAATTAAAATAGTCGTATGATCGTTTCTGACTATCGGATCCGCTGTTTATGGCGTAAAAGTTCTCAGATCATCACTTTAAAATGGCGTGCTATGCTCAGACTACTTGAGAGGACGGCTTTCTGCATCTTTAGTAAATACCACCTCTTTGCTTCTTGAACCTGCTAAGGTACGCATTGTACTTTCAAGTTCTTTACTATAGCCCCCTAACACGTCCATAATAATGTTGAATTGTTTCACTTTGAATGTCCTGAAACTGCCTCTTTAGTTCCAGTCTCAGCGGTGCCTACTTCTCTGTCTTCTCGCAGCTCTTAGACTTCCTGTTGTCGGGCAAGGGGCAGCTCATCTCCAACAAGATGACAGTCTTTGCCGAGTTGTGAACTATCTGGGTATCAATCCGATTCGCTCTCAGCGTACACCGGGACATTCCATAAGGCTTGCGTGCGGTCGTTCTCGTGGACCGGTTTTGGCTCAGTCGGCGATTACCTTGATGGTACACTGTCTATCTTGTCCAAGCTGTGCAGTATCTCAAAGAGGAGGATCTTCAGCACCGCATTATGCCGCGGCAGATACTTGCTTTACGCAAGCGCAGAACATCCCGCTAGGATATGCCCAACCGATTCCGCCGCCTTGCCGCACAGTCTGCACATGATCTCAATCTCCGGCCCCGTTCTTGTCTTCTTGCTGTAATAAACTCGTGTCAGGAGCAACTTTTCGTAAAGCTCGCACATACTAGCAATAACATATGTGGGACATGTCCTCTACTGGCTAAGCCATGCAAAGCAACCGTATCCTTGTTCTGCATCCTCCCATTGAGATGAGATCAGCTTCCCCTGCCAATTTAAACTTCTCCTGCTGAACGCCCCTAAACACGCTAACACTTCCACAAGCCCGAACTGATTATTTGAAGAAACGTTTTTCATACAGTGGAGCTCAGTTGTGGAACAGTTTACCAATAGAATTACGGCAAGCGACTTCCTTAAATTATTTTAAGACTAAATTGAGACACCACGGTTATAAGTAAGGTTTTAAACACGGCCTCAAAGAAAAGCAGCATGTATTGTTTTAAAATTTTTTAACTTTTATAATCCTAGTTAGATAGATAGATAGTTAATTGATAATGATAATTATGTAGCTGATGGAACTTCCTTGTATAAATGAAGTTATCGTATCGTATCCTATCCTATCCTATCCTAACTTCCGCTCGATTTTCGAGTACTGGACTACCTCGCCCTCCTCGGTAAAACATGATGGGGTAGAGCACACCAGATTAAGTTCTAGGCGTAGACTGTTCCTAAACTGCGTCGCCTCCTTTATAAGTGAGTTGTGGCCCAGCGTACCAAAACGTTCCTCGAACCTCCGAACGAAATTCATTGCCGGGTCTGTGTTCTTGTAAAGTTTAAGTGCACTTTTGATCTTAATGGCCTTATACTCCTCCTCTACTGATCTCAGGCCACGTCCCCAATGTTCTGTTGTTAGGTAACACAACGCAGTAGAACGGAGAGGGTTTCTACGATGATCTTGCGTGCTTCTTGGTCAATTCGCTGAAGCTCCGTCACGGACAGGTGTTGAGTCCACATTAGATAGGTCAGCGCTGGAGAGCATACTGTTTTGAGACCACAATCTGGTGATAGTCTGAGAATGGACTGGACCATATTACAGACAATCTGTCCAAATACACCTCAGAAGCAACCCTGAATGCTAACTGATCCTCCTCCCTCGTGTACTCCACTACTCCAAGAAACTTGTATTGACTGCCCTCTTTTAAGCACTTTATGACTGACGACTCGTCTATCTTCACTCCCTCTTTGTCCTCTACCTTAGCCTCCTTCTTAACATGCACTAATGAGCACTTCTTGGGATTCCAGTCAAGTCCAATATCTTTTATAATTATTATCATTATTATTATTATTATTATTATTTACATGATAATTATTTTATTATCTGTTGTTGGTCTTACGAAAGTTTGTAGAATGCTGTAATCTTACAGTGCGACCCGCCTTACCTTTGTTGGCCACCCCTTTTTTTGCAAGTTAGCCGATCAGGATACGCGAATTTCATTAACGATCACACCTTCTTGCAAAGTCCAACAGGTAAGTGACGCGACAACGAATTATTGGAAACATGTCGTTTTGTATTTTATGGCTAACTTGTAAAAAGAACTCTGTTGGGTGGCCACGGTTAGGCGCGTCGTCGCACTGTAAAGCCTGTATTAAGGTTCCGCCTCTTTTCGAGTTCGCAGTATCCTTTGTGCAGTGCAAAGGGTGTTTTCGCATTATTTCAGTTTTACCCTAACTGTTAAAAGAGCGATGGTAGAGATTTCATATACACACATCGATGTTGCACTGTACTGATTATTGCAATCTCACCATGCTCCTCAAAACAGGAAAAACGTTCAGCTAATCCACGCTGATGTAGTCCCGCACGCGTTTTTCAGCTGGTGTATCGTGTTTTCTATCGACTGTAATTTTTAAGTTCTCTTTAACGTCGACACGTTTTTCAGTGAAATTCACCCTGTGATTTCTGAATGACTCATGATCTATCAACTATTTTCGGTTGCCTGCAATTTTATGAAATGCGTCACGTGACTAGCATACTTCAAATAAAAGCAGATGATATCATCAAATAATATTACTCAGGATTCAAAGCTCGAGTCGTACGTTAAAATATACCAAACTTCCCTTTTTGTCACATTGCTTTTACAAACATCTCTTGTTTAATAATCCCCCGGCCTGATCCCCCATAAAACGCACGTCGACTGGTTACCCATTCTATGCGAAAAAAAAAAAAAAGAAAAAGTCCCGGGTCCGTCGCTGCAGTGAAATAAAGTTGGCAAGTGAAAATAGAAAGAGGTTGTTTGAAAACTTCAAGAAAAATTGGAAGAGTGCTTTGTTGTTGAATAAAATAAGCACAACTATATACTACACGTCAAAGCGAGGCCAAAAAAACTAAAATTTCAACACACTACACACTACTAGGGCTTTCCCTTTGCTTGGTTTCAAGGTTGCGTATATTTTTCCTCGGAAATTTAATATTTGTTTCTTCTAACTCACAGTTTTAATCTTACAGAGCTTTGATGTCGAAAAACTGTTCGCTTCACGGAATAGATAATGGCCACGAACAATTTAAATAATCTCTATATTTTTGCCCCAAATAGCTGTCGATGTTATTAGCCGGCGCGGGTCGCTGCGACCGGCGGCTCCAGTAATACTAAGATTTTGTAAATCATCCACTCCAGTCTTTCCTTGCTGATTTCACTGCATTTTCTGCTCGGCCAAACAAGGGTTTATAATTCGATTGCTTTCTCTCCTTGTGATTTCAAAAATTTCTTGTTCAACGGAGCAAAAACCATTAGCTTCCGTACTAGCTTTTACGTATTTCATCATTCTATACCAAAAACATGCGGTGGTTTGATCGGCCCCACAAATATTCCCCCTTTACAGATTTTCTTCTTAAGGAGCGCTAACATTTTGGGATAACACAAGCAAACAGCAGAATAACTTTCAATCTTCAGTATCAACGTGTAACCGTAAGCTTTCCAACTCTAGCCATTTTTTAGGCCTAAGCTCCAAATTTAACCCTAAGCTCAAAACTGAACTCTTAACTCTCTTAACCATAGCCACTTTTTTACCTCAAGCTCAAAAATTAGCCCCTAGGACTAGAGGTCTCAACCTTAGTCATTCTTTCCGTCATAAGGTCAAAAGTTAACTCCTACCATCCTCAACCCTAGCCATTATTTCACAGTTAAGGTGGTCTTCTACTCAAAAAGTGAAGTTAGGTTGGAAAAGCACGTACGCATGCTCAAACCTCAAGACACACCACAAGGAAGACACCTGTTCATAATTATATGTGGATAAATCTCAGATCAAACTAGTGGATGTGAGCGCTAGTACGAAAGGGGCTGTCTGATATATGGTCTAGGGGCCGACATTTTCCTCCCTCACAGTCTTGTCGTCAGACAAGTTATCGGACTGAGCTGCAAGATTCATCTCCGCTGGCTTAAGAGACCAGCGGTGTCAGGGGTTTCTTTTGTCAGGTCTGTTGTATTATTTCAAAATAAAAAGTAGCGGGATTAAAACATGACGTTTCGGCGACGACATGTCACCATTATTTTGTTTTAAGTATGCCATGTGAAAGACAGCCGGTAACTACATTTTAGTAACAGGATGAGTGTTAAATCGCAATTCGTAGCTTTAATGGTGAGTTTAACAATTTCTTTGCAATATGTATTCACAAAGTAATTCAAACCACTAAGCATATTTCGCGTTTCATTGTTAACTAACGCAATCGATTACACGTTCTACAATTAACTGTTTGCCAATTCTTTCAGAATCCTCGTGTGTTCAGCATATTTTTATACAAGTTTACTTCTCATTCATCAACGGAATAAGGTATGTTCCATTTAATTGTATTAGTTAAGGACAATTCGGTTTATTTTAAAACATTATCGCAGATTGCAGAAGGATTTACGTGTTTCAAATTTGTTACTGAGGTGGCGTTCCTAAAGCATTCCTGTGTTATATAACAACAGTATTTCGCTACTAAGTAAATGTTTGTTACGACGTGCAATAAGCATGAATTTAGTAAGTAAAGCGTCAGTGCCAAACAGAATTGAATTTCATTGTAATGCATTCGAAATATCGCCATCCAAATAACAGTTATTCCCATACATTTCTTTTGATTTTCGAAAATGTTCAAATTTAACCGATTTCGATAAAATTTTGGCTTAAGGCTAATGTCTAGGAGATACTGTGTGGAAAGCTACTGTCTTGCCTGCACATGCATTTTACATCTCCTGCGCATGTGTTTAATTTCGTCATTTTTCCATACATTTCCTTATAAATTGGAAACCGCTATAATTTTTTCCGGTTTTGTTGTACTGATTTGAAATTTTCTAGGTTTCTTTCATTCGTTGAGAATGCATTTAACTTTGAATTATTTTGTCCTACGTTAAATTCGTAACTACTTTGCCTTGTGGTGTTTTTTCACACATTTCTCTTAAAATTGATGTTTTTTTTCTCATTTTAAGTTGAATTGTTCAGAGAAATCAAATTCTGGGCCATTTCAGTTAAAAGAAAAGCTATTTCTTTAGGCGTATTTGTTTCATTACACTTAGCTTGAGCATTTCATTTCAAAGCACTCTTTGAACAGCGCAGTGCATACGACGTGATAGAACACGCTCGATTTTTGGAGATCCAAATTTAAAGTTTGAAGTTTCTTATTTTAGGCTGTTCTGCTATTTGGGAGAAAAAGTATATTGATGCCAAAACTTTGGTGATCAATTGGTGTCTTCTTATCACCCGTATATTTGATTTTGTAGTGATATGGTAAGGAGAATTACCACTTATACTGCATTTTCATGCTTTAAATCCTCAACAGACTTTTAAACAATACTAGTAAGATTGTCTTCTTTGGGACATAAAATAAGTCAGCAGTGCGACTGATTATCGAAGTGAAAGAAAGGTCGAAACTGAAGAATAAGCCGGTTGAGCGGAAAAAGGAACTTCGTTACTAAAAACGCAGACATATGTAAATTCAACATTCTGTCACGCGCGGGGTGAAAAAAAAATTAACTTCAAATAAATAAATAAATAAATAAATAAACAAATAAGGAATTATATATCGTTTGTA
>BLAZ01001251.1:1034225-1042268 GCA_014633955.1 Acropora tenuis
GTTTCTGAGCACAAATATGCGGTTAAAGGCGATGATACGAACTGAAAATGGGGACTGACTTGAATATAGCATCTTACGCCAAAATGGCGACCTTTTCTCTGATCGCGAGGACTGCAGGTAACTTCATTCGAAATCTTTCTACAAAACAAAAAATCCCACCACGTATCTTTGAATGAAATATGAAGCATTTGGATTTTTTATCATGTGCCTTCATTATTCTTAGTGGACATATCCTCTTAACATGTTCCTTAGAAAACAAAAAGTACAAAAGCGAGAAAAACAATTATTTTCTTTTAGTAGGTGGCTTTCAGAAATTATAAACTGAGATCTATCGTCTACGTATGAAGGCGAACTGTCATAATGACCACCTCCCAGCTGGCGTGATATAACACTGGCGAAAAGACATATGCATCCTCAGAGACCCAGGGTAGTTAGTCAGGACGGGACGATGAAATCCTGTCCCGACTGTAACTGTCCCTGAGGATGATGAAAGGTTAGTTTCTAAAGAAAGTGTGGTGCGGCGTCGGTGGGGAAGTGAAACAGTAAACCTTGGTATCAAACAAGGGGTCAAGAGATAACGAGGACGACGCTAATTGGTTAGTATATTTGATAAAATTTTAGTTTCTCCAAACCTATTGAAAGCATTACCTCTTCACGGTCGAAATTTGACGCTTATCAAGTTTTGATACAAGATTTTAATGTAACAGCACGTCATTGGTATCACAGAGGTCAGGTAAGGTTCAAGTTCCATTCAGGTCTGAAATTTTCAAGTCGGCTGCCCAAATAGCGTTCTAAACTATGACGAGCACGCCAGCCTTGCCCTTCACCCTGCAGTTGAAATATACTGCTCTCACATATATTGTACAGAGATTTCCCTGTTCTACCGGTTATCATGACTAGTTCCCAGTTTGACTGATCGCGCAACTGATGCTTTCGGGTGTAACCTGTTTAAAGCTCTTAGTTCGTTGGAACAAAACGAAGAAGCACGGTAGTTAATAACAGAACAAAACAAAGGTCAACAAAACAAACAAACAAACCAGAGAAAAATTGGAGGAGTGAGGCCACCACTACCTTCATGGTCTTTTTTTAACCTGAACTTATTATACTTCCAGTTTTGATGACAACTTGAGCAAATTAACAACAGAAATCTTGAATTTTCTATATTTATACTTCAACGACGCTGCTTGCAGTCCAGATGTGCCACATTGTGCAATCATTATATACTTTGAAGAAGATGACAAAGCCGTCAAATGATGACAATTGCGCAAAGGGCAAAAGAGGATCACTCCAAGCCCAAGTTCATTTTAATTTGTGACATAAAAGAACTGTTTCAAGTTATTTAGCGTTAAAAAAAGAGGGAAAAATAACTGTCTAAATGGAATTAACGGGTTAGAAATTGTTGTTGTTTTGTGGGTATCGTTGTTTAGTGGTCCAATGCGGTCCTCTTGTAGGGCGTGCAGAACGTTCCAATATCATTGCTTTTTTTTAGGAGACGATGAGTGGGAGTATGCAACTCCGATAGACAAACCTACCATGTCACGGCATTTTTACAAACTGTTCTTCTCTTTTGTGAAAGAAAAACAGTTCCTCTCCAGTGACGCAGTGACGTCAATTAGATCGTTTTGATTCGTCATGGCATTCCCACGGACTGTCCTTCCAGGGATATTCGATTAAAAAATAAATCGATGTAAGAAAACGCCTTGAGAGGAATATAGTGCAGTTGCATACTTCTACTGCTACTTTTTCTCGTTAAATAAGTAAATATCTGATGGCCTCGTTTTTTTGCCGTCCTCATGGCGTAAATTCCCTATTGTTTATTTCCAAGCGACGTTGACTTCGGCGGTGCGGTGTTCGTTGCTAAACCTCGCTTTTGCGCAGACTTCCTAATAAGAGCGACCTTCAGGTCTGTTGTCACTCTGTCAATGCAAGCTGTTTATGCACGCACCTTGCAGTTGGGCCTTCTGTTGGCAAAGTAGATGACTGAGTCAACAACAAAAGCAATGCACAACCTTTCATTTCCCGGCATGCCTCTGTATATATGTTTTCCTGGGACTTTGAGCGAACGCAAAATGCTTTAATGTAAATTACAGTCAAATCAAAACCACAAGAAGTAATTAATCGGCGTAACGGTTATTTTGCTAAATAGCTGTTTTTATAGTTGAGCCTGCAGGCTTTTTTGGTCAATAAGCCAGTTTCACAACCATGCGCATAACGTACGACCTTTCTTCGTTCGCGTGCCACGGTGTTTCGAAAACACCGGATAGAATAAAAGAATCTAGTCTTGGTCAACAGGAATGGGAAACATCGCACTGTCATACTACCCTCCATGTTTTCAAAATATTGTAGCGCACCAGAGAAGCAAGCCTTAGCAAGGTCGTGCTCTCTGCGCACGATCATGCTTATGAAATAAGGGTAGAGGGGCAAGGGTAGAGAGGGACGTCGTTGTCAGTAAGCATAACAACAATTAGCGGTATTATTTCTATTAACAGTGCACCCCAAGAGTCTACCACTCGGTTGATTAGCTTTGCCCAGGAAAACGATCTTTTCTTTGTTTTCTTTTTGTTTTGTTTTAGTTTTCGTTTGATTTTTTTTTCAAGGCCATTAATTCTTAGTTGACAGTGGGTCTACTCTGTCCTTTCTACCTTGCCTGTGTTTTTTTTCTTTTTTTTTTCGCAAGAAAATGTTTGCTTCTTTAATTTCAATGCTACTGATATTGATAGTTTGGTTGCAGGTGTAACTGTATTATTCCTACCTGTCCATTGACTTTTTGCATTGACCCAATAGACAACATTGCTGCACAGTTATTCCTTTTTATGTCGACGACAGTCAATCAACACAGAATGTAAAAAAAAAAAAACAAAAAGCAACAACAACACCAACAACAACAAAAAAAAACAGGTTAAGTAAAGAGCAAAGAAAATTATAACCATGGACTAGTTGTCTAAGTTGTTTGAGCAAGCGACTGCCAAGTGGGAGGTTGCTGGTCAGGACCCTGTTCTATGAATAGGACACATTACTGCCTTTAATAACCGTAGCCTGACTAGTTCAGGTGGTACTGCATTGGACTACTGTGACAGCTGTTTCCATAGGACATGGCATTGAACCCTTGCAAGACAAACACACGAAAATAAGTGAGGAGTCAGAGAACTGCCTGTGTGATAGACCATTTTCGAGTTCCTTTCTGCCTCTTTTTCAAAGTTTAGGTTTAAGTGCATTATATTTGTTATGGTAATTACTTTTCAGGGATCATTAGAGGGAAAATTTACATTTATTAGCTTGTGCAATTGTGAACTAAAATAACTAAGTACAGTACAAGGATACTTTCATCCACTGAGTTCATGCCTCATGATTTGTATTCGTCCAATGTCAAAGCAGATTCAGTCAAATATGGACAGTTTGTCCCAACAAATCCTTCTCTACCATCATACTAAAAGAAATTATAATAAGTTGTTTCAAGTCACATACTAGCCACATAGCAGTGCTCTAAGCTCTGCAAACGAAGAGCTTACTCTTGGATTGAGCGTGATTGAGCATACCACGTGGTTTTGCTTCAAATAGCTACACGTTTTGTAATCGATCAAATCACAGCTTGCACCACTGTCGATCAAGACGCCTTCTACTCTCACTCCTCCGACTTTAAGGCTAACTTCTCCTTCACTCCCGTATTTTTGTCGTACCACAAATGCGTAATCGTTCCGTTCAATGGGACTAACAGTTCTTCCTGACACTCGATTCACGTTGTCTTTCTTCGTCCCTTTCGCAGGCCGCTTCTCTTTACAACGCTTTACAACACGCCGAGAAATGTCCTTTAGCTCCACATTAGTTACAGTTCTGGCCTCGTGCCGGACAACTTGAGTCCCTCGGAAAGTGTCCTGTCCCATTGCAGTTATAACAGCGTGGTTTGCTCTCCCCACCGGACCGGTTTGCTTTTAACCTCTGCTGGTTCGTGTTTCCTCTGATCCGGCCGCATGAGTGCGTATTGTGTTTCAGTGATTTCACCGATTCCCCCATCGCTTTCATCTGCTGCTCCACAGCGATGTCCTGTAGATCTTTCAAAGTCGCATTTGTTCGTTCTGGGAACTTCCCTCTTTCGGGGGAGCGTTGCGTGACACCCTGAAAGGCGGCTGCAAAGGCGAGTAGTGTTACTGGAAAAAATGGTTCTCGAATAAGCAGTAGCGAAAGAAACGACTGGATTTTTTTTTCATTTTTTATGCTCAAAATTGGGCATAAATGCGCATTTCAAACTCAAGTATTCATCCACACTGATCTTTTTTAAATCGATTGCATTCTTCAGACACCTAAGTTTGTACGTTTGTTTACTTATGTTCTTTTTAGCAACTATTTGAATCGTAGGCTGCTCAGGAACCGTGTTATTTGATTCATTTTTGTTAAAGCCTGCTGTAAGTGAGGGAAGTTCAACGCCCGACGAAAGACAGGCTTTCTTCTTCTTCTTCTTCTTTTTTTTTTTTTACCCAGCATTTCATTTGTTTCCTCCAGCGCATTATCCGGCTGAAGAATATTAGTGTCTCGTGATGCTGAAAAAAAAAAACAAAAAAATAAAACAAAAACAAACAAAAATGCAGCCTTCCTCATCGCTGTAAGATGTATAAGATGACCTGTTTTAACGGAGGAGCACTGGGGAGAGATAAACAGAAATTAAAGGTAGTGACATTTCCAGTTCTCTTCAATTGAACCGTCAGGGATCATTTTAGTATAATAGGTAGAGAGGATATAAGATTATATTCTCAACGGACGCCTGTGAGTGGTTTCTGTTGTTCCTATCGTGCTTATATTATGGCTACTACACATTTGAAGGTGAGATACTCTCAACGAACACTACATCGACTGGAAGGTCATTCCTCCAAGAATGGTGGAATGAGTGTGCCAATGAATGGACAGTTGAGAACACTGATCTCTAGGTACTCCATGGAATATCCCACCTATGAACGATGGAGGCCACAAAGTCATAAACGAGTTCTGCCACCAAGGTGAACACAACTGTTAGACCCTTAAAGTTATAGTGTAGTCCGTGGCGTTGTACATGATGGAGTCCACGGATTGGGGGTCAGTGTTTTCAACTTTTCGCCACTCTAGCAACCAAATCAATGTATCCATCATATCAAGGTATGAAAACCTAAGCCGCAAATTTTGGTGTCTACTTGATTTGGCCAAAAATATGATCATTTAATTCACATATGCTGAGCAGCAGGCATTAGGGAAAGAATTGGATGCTGATTGCAAATCGACTTAAAAGATTTTTCATGTTAAATTACTAGGTGAACAGTAAGGTTTTGACAGGTGATCTAGAAGATCAGGCCAACTGGATCAAAAAGGTACAATTACTCTGACTATCACATAGCTATTAAATTAGTAAGGTAATTACTCTTACTTATTTTCATTTACATTTTTAATAACCCATTGCTGATTATTGACACCTAAACATATGTGTTAACAGACTGGAGCAAGAGCCCATTTGAGAGCCATTGGTTTCAAGGTAATTTTTCACCCTAACATTTGTGTATCACTGGAATTTTTCACAAATTATACCCTGTCTTAAACAGCATTTTTTTTACAGTTCTGAGCTTACTGACGAGGCTTTAGAACGGCACCTATCTAAGACTGGAGTTGACCATGTTATAATTCAATATTTCTTAGTAAATTATGTAAATGATGCTGTTCTCATGCTAATTAGTAGGAATTTACAGATGAAAAGCAGGGAGGTTTCTACCAAAACAAGGCCAACTCCAGCCTCACTTTCATTCAAAGGCCAGGCTACCAAGCACAGAACTGTAAAATGGTCTATTTATAAATTAAATAACAGAGAGTCTGAGAATTTTTAGTTACTGTAATTGCCATTTTCCAATTTCATACTTACTACAACTGCACTTTAATAATTTTCGCCTTAAAATTAAGATGTACCTGTTAGGCGCTGAATGTGTAAACTGTACTGTCAAATTATGCTTATAATTATATGTGACTGAGTAAAATATCTAAAATCAGAAAAAAATCCTTTAATTTGCTGTGCAGTGCTGTGCAGTTTGCTATCAGTGCAGGGCTATCTCCCTAAGTTTTCTCGAGAAATTATTTTCTCCTTCTACAAATACAATAATTAGCCTTTAAACCATCTCGATCATGCTCAGTGGCAAAGAGAAGAAGCCAGCCCTTGCCTAATCCCTTCGGTGAAACAGTAAATTATTGCAATAAATGAAAATTCATGATGAATGTTTCCCTTTCTGTTTTACGTGTTTTATGAATATCGATAAGCTTTCAATAAATAAATTAGTCCATGGCTTTGTCATTCATTTAATAGGATGAAGACTTTTTGAAGCCACTTATAACTGTTGCCTGCCCGTACATCAATGTAATTCCATGCAACTTCCATTTCAGGTAAAAAAAAAATTGTGTGGAAGTTTCTGTAATTCTTTGTACTTGCTTTCAGTTTATGATGAATGCTTTTTGAAAACTTTCGACCCCACTTTTTCATATATTTCTCATCATTATTTATATGTGCCTTTAGAAATTTTTTTTAAAACTCTCTTCAACTTCATGAAAGGAGAAGTTGCAGCTCACATGGGCCAGTCTGTAAGTGACTGCAACCTTGATTGGAGCTATGTAGGTGTCCCTGTTTTGATCCACTTTGTCTTTGGAGCTAGGTGGCCCTGTTTTAATCCTTGTTTGTTCCAACCGCTGCTTCAACTTTCTTCTAATCAGTGAAGCGATAATACCTATAACACCTCTAGTACTTGCCACCAAAGCAATTAGATACTCATGGCAGAGAGGGCAGAGTATCAGATATCTGACACAGCTGATGGAAGACATTGCAGTACTATTATTTCATGAATTTTAACAATGTATGTATGTATAATAATTGCACACTGACCTTTATCAGGCTTGCATACTGGTCACACTTGTAGGTGCAGTAATCGTCAGTAATATTGATTCCCTGTTGTAATTCTAACTAATGCAGGGAACTTGCCGATTATGTGATAGAAGCTATTGAAAGAGAAGGAGGTAAAGTATGAATGGAAGACATTGTAAATTAGCCAGTCAAAGTAAAATATGTATGAGCAGAGAGATGAGCACAACTGCCTCTTCTATTATAAGGGCATTTATGCTGTCTAAAGACTTCTGAAACATCCCGGCCATTAAAATTATACATATTATATGGTAGAAAAAAGTATTGGAGTGGCATATTAGTTAAAGTAATGTACTCCTTAGAATTACCTTATTTTGTCACTCACCTAAAGCCAGAGTTCTTCCAGTTAACCAGTTGATCCTCTTCACTTTTTCAAGTACATTGGCTCCAGATGTCGAGTAACCTGCAAAAGCTCTGGTGACCTCAGACTCTTCTTAATTATAAATAATTATTACTTTGTGACATTGTACCTCAAATAGTATGTTGCACCTTTCCAAGCACAAAGTGATAACGCACAAACTGATGAAGTTCAGGGTTGATTCTATTTGCATTATGCACTCGTCAGTCACATTGCAGACTTACGTCAGAAATGCAGGTAAGTTAAGATGCATGCTTAACTGGTTGGGTTGCCATCAAAATGGACCTGTGTTGATATGCAAATCAGTGGTCATTTAGCTCTGGAAGAAGTAGGAAAGCCACAGAACAAGGTTTTGAAGTAATAAAAAAATAATATACTCTTGATAACTTGTTAATCCTGCTGAGGCTTGATGACTTCTTGATCCTCCTGAAGCTTAGCACTTGTGTTTAAGTCAAATAATAATGTTATTATTTTACTCTCTTGCTCAACAAATTTGGGTTTTGAACATATGAGATAATCATATGCAATAAGATATTTATAACATATTGTCACACACAAATAACATCTAGGTATCTCATTGTTTGTAATTAGCCCTCTAACGGTGTGTTGTATGTTTAATTATTATTATTATTATTTTTTTCTTCCAGGGAAAGCTGTGTTGTCATGTACCCCTGTTATTAGTGATGCAATGACAATGGTATGGCATAACATGCAAGCACTTCTTAGTTAATCAGAGGTGGTGGAGCATTTGTGGGGGGGGGGGGGGGGG
>BLAZ01001251.1:1050036-1055036 GCA_014633955.1 Acropora tenuis
TGAATTCTCCCTAACTTACCTCGGTTTGTATGAGCCTCTGCAAACAAAGTTAGAGTGCCTTGTTTCTCAAATGGCTGCTAGAGGCACTTTGCTTCTCGCTGCTTTTTTTTTTTTTTTTTTGCCGAAAAAGACGGTGAATTAGCGCGACTGTTTTGTTTTGTTTCTTCTTTACTCAATTTCATTTTTTAAATTATGTGCAATGCCGTACGTACAATATTCTACTTACATCTAGAATACACTTCGTTACTGTTGACCAAACATTTTCATAATTAACATTACGCACAGTACGGGATTTGCTTGCAGAAACGAAAACAGCAGAGATTCCCTTGAAATGGCAGTCTTCATAGAATTAAGATAAATTACATAAAGAAGTATGAAAAAGCACCCCGCATCCGGCTTGTCTGCTCTTTACCGGTCGATATATCCACGAGTTTTGGTGAAAAGCTTTATACAAATTTTCAGTCCTGCATACTCGGAATGTGGCTCTAATTGGCCAATCAGGATGGAACACATTGACAAGTGCATAAAACGAACGTCCGATATCCACGAGGGACGACAGTGATACTGTGATAGGTATGATTGCTTGATTTGCCCGTCACCAAGAAAAGCAGAAGTAACTTGCAAGTGTTAGACTTGATGTTGGCACCGCTTTTTTTATCATGCAGATGAGCTCAGATTCGAGTTTCTCTACGTCTTGATAACCTCACGTTTGACTTTGTGTCAATTGCACAACTTATAATGTTGGTTTTATTACTTAGATCTGAGGTCGAGTTTTCCATTGATGATTTCAATGAAATTGGAGGCAAGGTTCCACTCATAGCAAACCTGAAACCACACGGCAAAGTACGTACGTTGATGCTCACTCCCCTATGTACTGCTTTACTGTCCCAAATGTGTCCCCCGATGCCCTAATTTTGCTTTTACAATCTTTTTCTTTTGCGTTTGTAGTATCAAATGGCTGACTTGGACAAGATCGGTGGCCTCCCAGTAAGTCGTTCGTTGTATCTCTGTGCATTTCATTGATGTTTTCTTGTCTGTTTGTTTTGTTTTTATTTGCCTGGGTTAGGGCGCTATTTGCAATGATTTCGCCCACCCTTCTTCGCTCTTTGGCATATGATCTCTGCGTAGGTTGGACTTTTGCCTTTCGTGCACGTGGCTCTTCCGAAATGCAGTAAGCGCACGGCTGTTATTGCCTTGGTGAAAGAGTGCAATTGAACGCTCTGAGTTTTGAGATATAAAGCAGGGTCCAGCATTACGTTATTCCTTGAAACCTTGAAGAATTTCTGGACTCAAGGGATTTTAGGTATTTAATAGACAGTTTCTGACGCTTATCGTGCAGTAGTAAATGCCATTCCCTGCAGTAACACTGCTTTCTCTGACATGTCGTCACCTGTCTCAGTGTTTCAAAGTTGCATTATTTATCCACCTTCCTAATCTTTCCCTTGTCCAAGTCTCCTTTGAAAATCTGCCAATCCATCCTTGCCTTTTTATTTCCTGGCTTCCTCTTTTCCCTCGCCATAATTCCCTTTATTCGTTTGTTTATTCTTCTGCCCGAGGAGTCTAAGCAATTTAATTGTGAGAGAAGTCGAATTTCCAAAAAAAAAAATGTGTTTCCAGTAGCCTCAGAAGTCAGTATCTCGTCATGATTAAACATTTTCTGAAATTTCACTGGCTTATCGACTGGTTGAATTCAAGTTATATACATGCTGATTTTAAAATATCGATCGCTGTATTTTTCCCGAAACCAACCGAACTAATGAGACATTTTCTTGAAGATCATGTTGAAGGAACTTCTGTACACTGGCTTCCTTCACGGAGACGAACTAACCGTAAACGGAAAAACCGTTGCGGAGAATCTGCAACAAGTGGCTGGACTGTCTGAGTTAGGAGCCCAAGTAAGTTTTCTTTTTGGTGTATGGTCATTTGTCGTTTTGATCTTAGTTTATGTGCATGGGTAGGATCTCTTTTGTGTCTTAGAGCTCATAAGCAGCCCGTGAGATAACTCAAGGGAAAAGTTCA
The DNA here is from genome assembly GCA_014633955.1 of Acropora tenuis. Lineage (NCBI taxonomy): Eukaryota > Metazoa > Cnidaria > Anthozoa > Scleractinia > Acroporidae > Acropora > Acropora tenuis. The sequence goes on from BLAZ01001251.1 coordinate 1,052,056, forward strand.
TTTTAGAGCAAATTTTGACACATGGATTCACCGCGCTCTCATTCTTGTATGATTGTTTTCTTATATAGTCAAATTAATTTGTAAACTTGGAAAGAATAGTAGAAAGTTAAGCTGCTAGGTAAATTAACCGGCGACTTAGGCTGTACAGCAATAAGAGAATGCAGGCTTTACGGAAGTGCACTAATGACATGAAGGGAAGATATAATAATAACAATAATAAATCTTTGGAGAAAGTGGCTCGTGTGCAAGAGATTATGTACAAGAAAAGTGTCTTTGGGTTTATTTCAGTTTAATGTCAGGAATACTGCTCTTCGTGAAAACTCTGCCCCTTTACCTGAAATCAACTTACTTTGTTATTTCACTTAGGATATCGTATTTCCCGTTTCATCTCCGTTGGCGCCTGCTGGAAGGCATATCGTTATATTAAAGGTAAAGATGACAGTTGCAAACGGGAGCAAATTAATGACACATCAGATGCGTTTTAAACGCATGCATTAAGTGTAATTTTTTTCGTCTCTCCACGGTTGCTTCGGGACGAGTTACGCCTCTTTGCATTCACATTAGTGTATCTTGCACTGCCCTCGTGTGTGACAAGATGATCTCGGGGTGAATCCAAACTTTGAAGGCAAAGTAAACAAAGAACCTTTTGGGAAAGGCAAGTTAAAGTTTGCGATTTGCATCCACGAACATTCGTTTTGAAATTCTTAAAAAAGAAACGCCCATGATTGGGTAAGTATTTTTTAAAGGTCCTGGATGTATCGAACTTTGAAGTTAAAGAAATGTTACCTATCGCAAAGCACAGTGTTGATTAGTCCGATCATTATCTATACTGTTAAAGAGTCTTTTGCTTTGTGTTGCTTTTTTGTTTTGTTTTGTTTTCCCTTCCTGTGTTTTCTTATTTCTTAAACAGTCTGTTTTGTGTTTCAATTTTAAGGGAAACTTAGCTCCAGAGAGTGCGGTGCTCAAATTAAGTGGAAAAGATATCGGACCATTCCGCGGCCCAGTGAGTTCTCATTTTGGTCGATTTTTCGCGATTGACCGTCGACGAGTCGATTCGATTTCGGAACCACTCCAACCAGACTTCATAGCCTGCAGAGCCATTAACATTTCGAATTACAAACGATCAACAACATCATGTTCGAACTGACTTATTAGTTCACAGAGCTGAGTATTCATACGAGTAACTGACTGAATATTGTCACTTGAACCTGAAGACTACTTTCGGACACCTTTCGAATCGTCAGTCATTAGGACAACAGTAATTTACTCACCCGGATAAATCAGTTCCATAGATATTTGACTGTTCTAAAGAGCTGTTATCAGATTTGTGATTTGAAAGTGGTGTAGTTTTGAGAAGAAGGGCAAGCGAGAGCGGATCTTGGAGACGGACTAGCTCAAAATAGTGAGAGAACTGACAGCGATTTCAAGTCAATTCGCATATGACTGCGGGTAAAGTAGCCCAGCTCCTGGCGACCTTTGTGGGAGTCGCGTGTTCCATTAGTGCATTAACACTGTTTTTTTTTTGTTTTTTTTCTTTTCCAAAAGAATTCTTGCTATTTTAATAAGACAGATAGAGTTTCCCAATGGCATTTTGATTCGGTGTTGAGGGAGAAGAAGCATTTGGTTGTTTTAGTAGTATAGTCACTAGTAAGTTTTATTGGCGAATGAATTGACCGATTGACTATGTCACTGGTTTATTGTCTAGTTGGCAGTTTTACTGACTGACAGACTTAAATGACTAGCTGACTCCTTGGTTCATTAGAATTCAGTGATCGATTGACTTGCAACTGATTTTTTTCAGGCAGTGGTTTTTGACGGAGAGGAGCAGGCATTTCAGGCAATTATTAGTGGGAAAGTACGTTGTTGATTGCATGTGCTATTTTGCCCGTAATGCAAATTGTTTTCTGTGTTGTCTTTATTATTTGTTTGTTTCTTGTTTTTTTTTCCACTAAAATATGAGATAACTTCAGCTTTGATTCTCTCTATTATTACAAGTATTTAATACTCTCTAGTATTACTATTGCCAAGTCATATTTCATTTGAATGAAAGGTCTGAAATGCTATTTGTCTCACGCAAGAATGTGTGTGTTATCACTTGTTTGTTTTGTTTAATCCTCTGCTCTTTTTCCATGAAAACTATAGAAAAAAATATCCTGATTCTTGTATTGGCGTCTTGTTTTAACAACTTCCACCACATTTAAAAATGCTCCGTCACTGCCTTCGGCGAAAAGTTTGTATTCCATGACCGATTGAAAGGTTGGCTAGAACGCTTGCACGTCTCTTGGCCTTTATTCCGTCGAAGTAAAAGCAGACGACGAATAGCAAATCGGACGACGGATATCGTCTGATAACCATCGTCTGATTTTGTATCACGTGATCAGTTTTATCCAATGAGAGCGGGAAAAAATTTTTATAATAACACCCACTGAATTCCCAGAATCGGAAGAAGGGAAATCTCAAGCTTGTTTCCGTTTTAAAATCTTGATCACTGATCTCCTGAGTGAAAGACAACTGACCGAAGAGGTTTTTTTGTCCCTAGATAAAGGCAGGTGATGCACTTGTTATTCGATATGAAGGACCACGAGGAAGGTACGAGATAGTAGATACTCACTCAGTGATCTTCTTCTTCTTTTTTTTTTTTTTTCAAGCAATGTGATTGGTTCGCTTACTCGGAATAATTGAGCATTGGTCACTCCCCAAGGAGTGAATAATGCGTGATCCAAACAAAACAACTTAGCAAGCCTAAACCCCCGTTCGGAGATATCAATGAAATCGAATTTGAATGGTTTTCTTCTTCAAATGTTGAGTGTACTAAAACAGGGGGAGGGGCAGGGAGACTGTAGCTTTCCCAAACAAAAATGTGGCGATCAGAGGCCTGCCTATCAAACCTTGCTTGCGTGTATTTGAACACAGGAGGTTGTTCCGCGAGTCCGCCATTTATGAGAACGGTCTATATGTATCTGTGAAGAAAGTGCGCTATA
>BLAZ01001251.1:1057536-1060036 GCA_014633955.1 Acropora tenuis
CGCTGCGAAGACTGACGGGATTACTGCAGAAGTACACAAAATTAGTTTCAAGCGCTCACGAAGGAGCAGTTACTTATTAGAAACAAGTCGATCTAAGTTATTGGCCTCGCTTAATGAAAAAGATGTCTGTGATGATTTTGGTATAATGACGTGTGCAGGAGCTCAAGGTACTCTAGCGATGAAGGGGAATTAAATCAATTTTGCAATGGTTGATAAATCACAGAGGCCGGTATTATTGCTGTTATTTTATTAAGATATTTTTTACAGCAATTTCAACACAAAGAAAAAAGATCAATTTACTAAATTACCTGCTGTGTGGCCACGCTTGTCACAGTTTGAAATACAAAACGCACGGAATTCCCAACTTTCAGTTGACGAGTGGATATGAACTAAAACTTAACTGAATGAACACTGCGGCGCTGCCTTTCGTTCTTTGCCATAAAGTGACATTCTCTTCTTGTAGTCGTTGCTACTGCTGTAGAACTGGGCCAAATAAGTTTGTTGATGTCGCCCCTGTGCGGTGGTTTAAATTCAGACTAACACTAAGGGTAGATAAAAGTTCACGCAGCAGCCATGTGGCGAATCAGACATAGTTTGATGCTACTCTGGATTGAAATGAATGTGACTTTTTTTAAGTAAAAGAAGTGCTGCCCATAGTTAGCTACAGCTTTTCGAGGCGAGCAGTGCGAGTTTGACGCGTGAATGAAAAAGCATGCGGGGTCCATTTTTTCGCACGAAATCCATACTTCTAGTTATCAACAATATTCTGTTTTTCAAGGCACGATTTGAGGCGATAATACATAATTTTTTTTTCGAAAATTCGAGTGAAAATTGGGATTAGCGGTATACTTCTAAAGTTAGACGGGTCAGTTATTGAGTGAGATAAGGTTAGTAAGCCTTAATTTATAGGGATGTATTCCATTTGCAGTCGATCTATTGATAATTACCGATAGAGCTTGGCTTATTACATGTTGTACTTATCGTTAGATTCGACTTGGAAAAGAGGACATGTTGTGTACTTTGTTTAATGAAGTGTTCATTGTTTGATTTTCTATTTCCAAAGGACTCACAACGTTAAAAGTAAACAAGCTAGGGTGACCCAAATTTCGAAAATACCCATGAAATTGTTTAGAGGGATTTATAGGCATTTTGGAAGCCAGGTCACAGTTATGTCCAATTAATTAGAAATACTTATTAATTGATTTTGGAAAGTATGAGGAGTTATATGAAATTCGATCGTTTCCCGGACATTTGAGCGAAGTTATATTTTTGAATACATTCTGTTTTCGACCTAAAAGATCGTTTATGCCTTTCCATGTCTTTTTGATATTAGTAAAAATTACTTCAAAGTATTTGTGACTTGCTTTGAATGTCTGAAAGCGCTGGAGGTGGGTAATTTCTTCTTTAGTCTAGGTTTGTTCGTGCAAGAACATACCGCTTTTTCAAATAATACAACTTTCATTCTTCTGAATTCAAAATTGACGTCTCCACAAAAGGGCGATAAATTCAAAAATTTCAGATACGAAAACAATGAAAATAGGGTGCTCTGCATTGTAAAAGAGAGCTGAATACTTACGTTTTGTGAAGGACGTATATCCTGAGTTGGCGTTCTGTAGAAGGGCAGAAAACGCCGCCTAAATGCTCCCCTTATCTGAAACATGAAAAGTCACTTGTGGAAGTGTCACAAACCCACCGTGTTCTCGGTTCCTGAATCCTCTACTGCTAGGCGAGCTAGGAATGGTTTTAACTTTCCCTTGTTTATTGCGCAGAATAAAATTGGTAAATTACTCGTAAAACTTTATACGTGTTTGGTGAGAGGCAAATCGACAAGGTAGGCGATCAATCACAGCGGAGGCATTTCATCCAACTTGGAAGAGTCAGATTTACAAATTAAATGCTGTTTTACAGTATATTATAATTACAGACTAGGAGCAGAAAAACGGTTACCGTATTTACTCGAATAAGCGCCGCGGCGCTAATTTAATTTTTGGCGCCACAAGTGCGGAGCTTATTTAAGGGCGGCGCATATTTAAACATTGTACCAGACACATTTCCTTTTTTTTCTAATTTTATTCAACGGTACACTTTCTATCTATTAATTTTCCTGTGGACTGATACTAACCTGACAGTAAATCTAGAATTACGAGAGAAATGCACCCGGTGAAAAAACGCGAGAGTTTCTTGATAACGAGAGCGAAAATATCAACGGTGAGAGCATCGGGGACGCGGCGCTTATTCTGATGACCTCAGCATCAGGAAAAACAGTTTTTCTATTCTTTTTTTTAGTTTTCGGAAATTAAATTTCCCACGTGTATTTCAGAGCCGGATTTAATAGTTGGTCCTGTCTTTACTCCCATTGCGATGCCATTGGTTTCACTTGTAAGATTTGTCAGAGAATGCAAAACAGTTGGGAATCAGGACAAGTTCCACAAAACGGAGTTTCCGGAGTAGTTTGTTGTTGTTGTTTTTTCTTTTTTTAACGGTTCGTTGGTTGAAAAAA
>BLAZ01001251.1:1076225-1093254 GCA_014633955.1 Acropora tenuis
CGGCAAAGGCAAGGCAATCTTCTTCCTCCTCAAGGACTCTTCTGCAGCCGGACTATTCTGGGCTATTGTCAAGAGTCTGTGCAAGGAAATGAGTTGGTGGGATTGGATTAAAACCTCTGCACAGGTAGGTGCTTTGTTTGACAAATTTCATGCACACACCTGTCTCCCTAGTCGCAGTTAGAGACCACCGAGCCAATGTATAGGTGCTTTGTCAATGGGAAGTACATTTCACTCGCACGCTCTGTGAGTTTCGTCCCCTCCCAGTATAGAAATGGGTAGCAACAAACTGTCGAGGAAGCATGGATAAATTACAAGCAGGCTTTGATAGACAAATATTTTATCCAGAGAGAGTATTTGTTCTCTGATTACCCAATGCAACGGAATGGGATAAGCTATGGTTAGATGGGACACCATACTTTTGGGCTAATTTCATTTTTATCTTGCAGGTTAGCGCCATGATTATTGCAGCTTTTGCTTCAGGTGGAGCAGCATTGATCGCGAAGATCTTCCTAGCACTTGTGGGAGCTGTTCGTTTGGTAAAGAAAATCGCCCATGTTATAAAGCTGGAAGAAATCGAGACTAGTTTGTAAAAGAGCGGTAAATAAGAAGTGTGTGTTTTCCAGACAATTACTGATACTCTTAAACGTTGATACTAAGGGACCCTTTGAGAAAAATTAAAAGGATCGGAGTGTGATTAAATTATCTATTGTAGGTCCCGCAACTGTGGGCTTTTTCGTTGTTATCTGAGAATATACTTGATCATTGTTAGTGGAACACATAATGCTGTTGTTCAAGAGAACATAATGGACTTAAATACTGACAATAAACATATTACTTTTGTAGGCCAGCTAAGAAAATTGACCGGAGTCATATCGAGTTTATATAAAGTTCATTGCGTTCTTCGATCTAGAGTGAAAAATAAAATCATATTTAATAGAAGCACATCTTTTATGTGGCTGTAATTGCCATATGCTGATTATAATCTAGTTTTTTAATTGACTTAGACAAAGATAAAAGAAGAGACACATTTGTTTTCTCTTGCTTCAACTCTCATCCGAAGTATAATGATTGCGCGCAGGGAAAAGCCAGTTTTTGTGGGTTTGTGGGCACATTAAGATCAATAAGAATTCACCAAGTATATTATCATCAGTCACAGTCACTTCTTCGTCGCGTAGTCTTGTTAGGTAAAAATAGAAACAGACATCCCCAAAAAAACGACGACATCTGGGCAACGGCCCAAGCGGCAAAGGAAGACTCCTTGTAATTTGTCGTGATGGTTACTTTATTTGGTCCTCCTATCTGCCCACGCGTAAAGTATGCGCATGCCTAAAGTCAAGCCCAAGACAATCTATTTCAGTTGAGAGTAACGAGACAAAACTTTCATCTGATTTCCTCTACTTGTGTTTGAATAACACGCCTTTTGTCCCTTTTTCGTGTCCCATCGATATAACAGCTGCCTTTCCACAGCTGGGACATGAAATCATTCCTCGTTAGTACTATTTTCCAACAGTGACAGGGAGTGGTATCTCGGTAACAAATCTGCATATTAAAAGTAACAAGGTGGCCAAGTATCTTGCTGAGGCTTAAAAGCGTCAGCCATAAAATCCCTTAAATCTCAATAGAAAATGACCTACAAGTTTAGGCAGGTTAAACATCTTTGTCCTACAGGGAATGAAACAACTAAAAAGACAACTGACCGGAAGTCATCAAACATCATCAAATTTTTTTGCATTCCAACTCTTCATCCTGAAAGGGTGGGTTTGTAGCAGTTTGGAATGATCATGATATGCACTAGCACCAATACACGATTGACGCATCATTTTTTTTGGTTTGAATTTCTTATTGTTGGATTTTCTTCTCATCTCAAAAATGTATATACTCTTACTCTGGGAATGTCCCACCATTCTGCATTCCGCCGCCTCCAGATTCCAGCTTAAAACTAAGGAGGTGCTGTGATAAAGCCGCACATAGGAAATATATTCTTAATCGACAATTGAAGATTGATTTTAAAAAGTACACACCATAGCGGCAAGATCTTGATTTTAGAATATTTTATCACAGTTGTAGTCCACCAGGAATCCATTTTATATTGTAATCAGTAACAATGTTTTTAAGGTTACTCCAATGCTGGATGAAAATCGCTGACTACCGAAAACTTTCTTGTATTTTCTTGTAATTTCTCGTATGAGCGAAGTTTCTTGGCAACTAATAAGACTCCACCTAATGAATAAAAAAATACATTAACAGTATAGTTACGGTTACAGTGACTTCACACACATCTCGAACTGGTATTAAAAGACCTAAAATCTTCATTCCCATAAAGAAGCGGGGTCATCAATATAGTCGATTATTTAAATCGACCGGATCTTTCATTTGTATTTTCACTCCGACTGGATGAAAGTGTCAGAAAAATGACGTCTCTCTGAACTTTCGATCTTCGAATCTTAAAATATGCACGATAAACAAGTCGACTAAACTCGAGAAATACAGTTTGGCAAGGTCTTTGAGTCACTTTATCATTATTTAACTAACCCTAGAAGAGTAATATAACCGCCTAACTGAATTTTACAAGAAACAAAGTGCTGTTAGGTGACATGCATGCAAGGCTTACCCTCAGAAAAAACGATTTGGCAATCTGCGTCGTTTCTTTGAGTCCCTTGCCATTTACTCGTAATTAGAAACAATATAAACAAAAAAAAAAAACATTCCAATCATTTTCTCAGCTATTTTAAAGACCGTTTTTATACCCTATGAGGGCAAGGAATTGAAATTAGTTGAGAGTACCGCTTTGCACTATGAATTTTGTCCGCAATCCTTTTCCATAAGAGCAATAAACAGCGGTCAATTTACTTGGCCGGACGTTGTACTAGTGAATAAGTAAGGAGTTGGTTGTAGTGCAGCATGTTGATTCAATATCTAGTTTTTCATAAAGTTGCTTTGGTGCCCGCTCAAGCACAAATTTGAGGTTTACCCAAAATATTAACATATATCATTCAAAATTTGAAATACTCTTATCCTCATGAAAACGAGTTAACAATCTGGGTTGTTTCTTTGAATCCCTTGCCATTCACTCGCAATAAGAAAGAATTAAAAAAAACAAAACAAAACAAACAAAACAAAACAAAAACATTCCAAACATTGTCTTAGGCCGTTTTAAAGCAGTTGAGAGTAGTAGGTACAGTGCCTCCTAGCACCATGACCTTTTCTATCAGAATAATAAACAGCGGTCAATTGACTCGGCCGGATGTTGTGCTCTTGAATAAGTAAATAAGGACTTTAAAGAGGTTTGTTTTGATACTCGAGGTAAGTAAATTGGTTTCACTGCAGCGTGTCGATTCAATACTCAGTTTTACATAAAGTAGTTTTGGTGCCCACTAAAGCAAAAGTAGAGACTTACCCAAACTGTACAATTTTAACATTCTTCAAAGCTTGAGACTGAGATGATCATACTGACTCACAGATCACACTGACAGTAGAATGTCAGTCTTTGTAGTCTGAGATATAAGAGTCTTTTTTTTTTCATTTTTTTTATTACTATGAGGTTTGCAATAGTTTATATATACTACACTTTTACAAAACATATTTGCCAGAATAATTTTGAAGTACAAGGCACAATAAATAACCCCTCTTAAACTGAAGTAGATTAAAGAGGAAAGATGCTTTTGTTGGACAAAAGCTAAGCATGGCATGGTTTGAGTTAAATTAATATTTTGATCGTGTTCCTAGCGACAGATAGTATTTTTGTTCTGCAATAACAGTTTTGACCCCTTTAAATAAATGGAACAGTTAACCACATCACGAGCACGTCACAGGTAAAACTAAATTAATTAGCCCCACGAAAAGAAGTAAAAAAAAATGCGTGTTAGAACATTATGTCAAGCCATTGCGGAAATTTTCACAGCTTTTGACTTCCTGTTTTTGTACATACATGCATGACTTCCTTTATTATGATTTCCCTTCAAAAACATATGCCTTGATTAAGAATGTCTTAATCACAAGCCTGCTGAAGTGAAAAGTATGAAAAATAGCAGCGTTTCGAGGTAAAGTAGTTGATGACTTTTTTTTTTCTTTTTTGTTCTTTTTGTGAAATATGATATTCGTTTAAGGCTAAAAAAACAACTTAAAGGAAAGGCTACTCTTAGTTATCTGAAGAACTGATATGAGGTTGTTTATCCGCTGACGCTCTGTATAAGAAACGCTCTCAGGCAAAAGATGGAGTAAAGTGAAAATGACATCCTTTAACGGTCATTTTAAAGTAAGGCAGGATCGTAGTCGTCCACTGTTAACTGGACGACTCAAGAGGCTGTACTTAATATTTGCATTTCACATTTTCTATGCCCCACTTATACGTGGTGCAAGAAGACAAGTTCAATGTACAATCGCTGCAAATAACTGATAATGTAATTACAGACATTAAATGGATTGTGAAGCATACAGACAAAAAGGAAGATTGCGAGCATTGACTACCAACAACCTATCAAGACAAAAATTGCTATTAATGATGGAAGAATGTAAGGTTTAAGATGTATCCAGGGAGAACCACTAATATAAAAAAAAATGGAATCCAATTTTTTTTACTAAAAATATATATTTTTCCGCTATGAAACTCCACTAGTATGAAAATAAATTCGGTATTCTTACTGAGTGGACCACTCCCATAGCTATCGATCAGCTTTCATAGATTCCTGAAAGGAGCCACAAGATACCAATTGTCAGTTATTGAACGGTTATGTCGAATGAACTGTGGACAGTTACTCCAAAAAAAAAAACAACAACATCAACAAAAAAACAAAAACAAAACAAAACAAAAACAAATAGATCGACCAAACTGGTGGGTGGCCAAAATGAGATATTCTGCCCAATTTTAAAATTTTAGTGTGTCTTTAAACTGTTTTATGACGTTACGTAAACAAATATGAAATACACGGGGACGTGAAACATAACTTTTTTTTTAATTCCAAGCACATACGTGTATGATTTTATTCCGTTACTTTCAATAAGCGTCACCGTGCCCTATAATCTATAATGATATAATACTTGCGATCGCAGAAAAATAAAAGACGGCCCTTAAACTAAAAAAAATGCAAACTCAAACGCCTATTTGGAACCTGTTTACATGATAAAAAAAAGAAAAAAAAGTATAAAGGCGGGTGCCCCATCAGGAAACGAGGAGGTTAACAGCCAATCAACACACCTGAGCCACAGGTATTAAAAGTCAATTCGTTGTAACGAATAAATACCTTTATAGTAACCAAATTGTTCTACACTTCAAGTGGATTTTCGCAAGTTAAATTATTTTTTGCCTTCAGACAGTTTTATTATCAGAAGCAATGACTCAGTGCTTACAGCTTCGCATAGCTTAGTACTTAAATTGTTGGCCTGATCACAATTTTGTTCAAAGCCCTTTAGATCAGGGGTAATTTTCAGGACAAGACTTCAGGTAAACAAAACTGCACGGATCCTTGGTTCCCTCACGGTATAGAAGCAAACAAAACTTTCAATGGAAGTTGGTTCTAAAACCTGGGAGAAAATAAAATAAAATAAAATAAAATAAAATAAATAATAATAATAATAATAATAATAATAATAATAATAATAAAAAACGAAAATAGCAATAAATAAAGTTCGCTTACAAACATGGTCACTCACCCCTGGTTTAGATAAAACCCGCCGTATATAGTATTGCATAGAGCTCCTTGCCTTTCTTTTTAAGAGGTCAGTAATTTTAGTCAACAGTTCAAATATCGATAGGCCTAGCTCTGCACACACACACATTCTTGACAGCCACCTCAGTCCGTCGCTTCAACTACTCCAGTATGCGTATATTTATCAACTGATGTCATCATTTCCGTGGTTTACGGAAAGACAACATCTGTAAACATAGCTATGTTTGGTAAGAACGATTTGTTGTATCAGTGACATACTTGGTTTGATTTGTCCGTAAAGACCTTGTTAACATCCATTCGTTGACTTGCAGTTTTCTACTCAGGTCAATGGCGAGTGAGGAATTGATAGAACAATCTATAACAGCGACTTTTCAGGAAATTAAGAAATATTCCCCCGATGATTATGCCAAGATAGAGTCAGACCCTCACTTGAAAGAGGCCACAACTGAGGTCGCAAGGAGTGCAGCCGCTGAGGAGGTAGATTTTGACCGTGAATTTCTACAAATCCCTGGAGAAGAAGTCGTTGGTCTTCTTACCGATAGACTTTCTGAAGAACGCATCCAGATGATAAAAGAAGCATTCAGTATCCCAACATTCGACATGGAAGTAATCCATTACAAGAGGAAGAGAGGAGTTCATCCCCTGGCTCGAGTGGAGTTTAGAATGGATGGCGAAGAGTTCCTACCACCCATAGAGCTTGTAACACCCGATAACATTAATTGGGCCAAGATCTTGCAATATGCTAGCATGGTCATTGAGGCTGTCATGCTTGCCATGCAGGCTGCTGGAATAAAGTAGCTGTCAGTAGAGGAACCATGCAAGCCGCAGTTAAAGACACTGCAAAGGCAATAAAGGAGTCATCAGTGATGCAGAAGGCAATGCAGTCGTTTCTTAAGTCCTGGAAAAGAGCTGAAGGGTGTAACTGGGCAAATCTAGGCAATCTTCTTCCTCCTCAAGGAATCTTTTGCAGCCGGACTGTTCTGGGCTATTGTCAAGAGTCTGTGCAAGGAAATGAGTTGGTGGGATTGGATTAAAACCTCTGCACAGGTAACAGCTTTGTTTAACGAATTTCATGCACAGACCTGAGTTAGAGCCCCTGCCCCTCCCCCCTGAGCCAATATATGGGTGCTTTGTTAATGGGAAGTACATTTCACTTGCACAGTCTGTAGGTTTTGTTCCCTCCTAGGGTAGAAATGGGTAGAATCAAACTGTTAAGGAAACATCATTAGCAGGCTTTGATGGACAAATATTTCATCTAGAGAGAGTATTAGATTACCCAATGCAACGGAACGGGATAAGCTATGGTCAGATGGGACACCAGACTTTTGGGTTAATCTCATTTTTATCTTGCAGGTCAGTGCCATGATTATTGCAGCTTTTGCTTCAGGTGGAGCAGCATTGATAGCAAAGATCTTCCTAGCACTTGTGGGAGCCGTTCGTTTGGTAATGAAAATCGCCAATGTTATACAGCTGGAAGAAATCGAGAATAGTTTGTAAAAGAGTGGTAAATGAAAAGTGTGTGTTTTCAGGAACAATTACTGCTACGTACTCTTAAACATTGATAGGAACGGAGTGTGATTTAATTATCTAGGTCTCGGAACTGTGATTTTTTTTTTCTTTTTCATCGGATTGTATATTTGATCAATGTTACTGGAATGCCAGAGTGCTGTTGCTCGAGATAATGGATACGACATAAATAGTGACAAGAAAACAAGTTACTTTTGACGACCAACTAAGAAAATTGATCGAAATCATGTTATGGAGGTCTTAAAAAGTTCACTTTGTTCTTCGAACTTTTTTTTATCTTGACTGAGAATGAAACCATATGAAATAAAGACACCTCTTTGCATGGCGGAGATTATTATACGTCCATTATCTAGTTCTTAAAACTGACAAAGAGATCTCGAAAGAGGACTCCTCGTAGTTTGTTGTGATCGTTACATTACTTGTCCCTCTGATCTGTCCATGCGTAAGGTTTGCTTTGGCCTAAAATCAATAAATAAATAAAATCAGCGATAATTACCGGATTTGGTTTGAAGGTCGAGAGCGCTGGAGTTAGGTATTGCCTTCTTTAGCATATGTTTGTTCCTCAAAGAACTGACCGCGTTTTTAAATAATTCAACTTCCATTTTTTTACTTGAAAATTAGTGCCTTCACTTCAAAAGGGGCAAAAATTCCCAAAATTGAAATACTAAAACAATGAAAATACGCTATTTTGCATTATTAAACAAAAGTAAATACCTTCGTTTTGTAAAGGATGTGTATCCTTAGTTCGCGCTCTCGTGAAAAGCAGAAAACGCCACACGAATGTTCCCCTCGTCTGCAAATAATATGAAAAGTCACTTCCGGAAGTGTCTCAGAAACACCACGTTCTCGGTTCCTGAAGTCTCTACTGCTTGGCGAGCTAGTGTTGGTTTTCACTTTATCTTGTTTGTTGCGCAGAATAACATTGATTAATTATTCGTAAAAATTTATGGGTGTTTGGTGAGATAAAAAGCGGAGCAAAGGAAGTTTTACTAACTGACAAGATAAGCGATCAGTTACAGCGGAGACCTTTCAAAGAAAAGTACTTTGCACCCATCCAAGGAGATGCTTTTTTACAACATTTTACAGACTAGGAGCAGAAAAACGCTTTTGAAAAATAGATACGCTGATACCCGGAAAACGGGTATATTGCATATTTGCAGTTCTCTAGATCTTAGAGAGTTCATTTCTCTTCTTCTACGGGCTTCCCGCTGTCTTTTATAGGCCGCAACCCTTTTAATGCATTATAATCTGCAGACACGTAACGAAATAGCTCCCCACTTTCCCCTGTCATGCGCGGAATGCTACCACACGTCCAGTACGTTTCCACATTTTAGCGTTGTTTTCAAAGTGACCTTAGAGCAAAGGTTAGGGCGGCCGAATGGGCGTGATCCATTTACCAATTCGGAGTATAGCAGTTGTTTGGCAAGTCTATCATCACCAAAGCGACAAAGGTGGCACAACCAGCGAATACAACTTCTAACTAACTTTATCTCAATACTTTCTACATTTGCGCGCCTGAGAGAGGGTTTGCCAATACACCTGAATTGTTGCAACAGTTGCTATCGAATCGTCGATTCGGACAAGAAGGACATTTGTCACGATACCACCAGTTGTCGAATGGAGAAATGCATCGCTTTAGCGAGACTTGTAACTTGTATTTTGTGACATTTTGGAGGATGTTGTTCGACGGAGGCCGTGTTAGTCTTCCGTGTTCACAATTACTTTGGTGACAAGTTATATTAATGTCACATGAGTTTAGATCTTCCATTTTGATGGCTATCAAGCGCGAGGAATGCACTTCTACGTTGAAGTTCAGGGCATTCATTTTTTACTGCACAGTAACGCTTGATCGCTTGCGACAGACAAAGGTGTGCAAGGGAAAGCCCTTGATAGGAAAACGCTTGCCTTGACACTGATAGCGCATAGCTAATTAAACGAGCAGCTTGTTTTTGCGTTAACGCTGAGACAAGAATTTGCACGAATATAACGTATGTTTTCTGCTTTGGTTAAATTTTTCTGTTGTTTTTCTGTTTGCTAATTTTAACCATGCGAATTTTTGAGCCAACGAAAGGGGCATTGCTACATAACAACTCTCAAAATGAAGGATCTTAAAGTTTTGAATTGTCAGGCGCGATATCTCGTGTCGTGTAAGTTTCAAGTCCTAATTCTCGGAAATATTTCCTTTCTTACAAGATTTTCTGGAAATAATAACAACAACTATTCGATTGGATCAGCAAGGGATTAGTTAGGATCGCAGGCAATCTTCAGATTTTTCACCGAAGATTGCCAATCCGCTTGTCATTCCGGTTTTCTGTAAAACAGTTCTGGCCTTACGGTTGCCCTTTTGCAGAGCAAAGTGGTCAGTGATTTGGAAGCCGGGAACGATAGGGGGAAGGAATATAAGGTAGTTCTTTTGCAGTAGTTGTCGAGGGAGAGTTCGTATGGTAGTCAATGCGTTTTACTGAGGGACTGTTATGTAAGGTATTGTACTTCGGAACGGTGATAATTTCTTTACTAAAGCATTATTTGTTGTAACTCCGACGTTACGGTAATAAGGCGTCATTGTATGCGCTGTTTTTTTGGGAGCGGTCGCTTCGTTGGTTTCTTTCCTGTTGTTATAATCTTCCCAATGCTTCTTACTGAAAATAAGAAAAAGAGGAAAGTCTGGACATGTGGAGCCGTGTATAACAACTACAATTACTAATAACAGTCGTAGAAAAGCACTCTATATTTAAAATGTAATTTACTTAAATGTTAAAGGTTTAACTTACAGTGTAATTGTCTGATGCTGCTTATGATGCCTTGCAGGCCTCTCATGTGATACTCCTGGATGCAGAACAGTAAAATTTTGCGGATGGAAACATGAAAAATGCGAGGCAAATTTGTATGGTGAAGGATGCAGAGGAATTGCATTTTCCTACAATTTCTGGAACGGTAGCAGTTGGTATGTAATCCTATTGTTGGAATACACAGTCTTACATGAGTTGTGAAAATGCAAAAGTTACAAGGTTGAAACAAATACATACCTGTTCACCGCATGAAAATATTAGAGCCCCCTACCCCCCCCCAAAGAAAACCAACAAAAAAACTGAGGCATGTTACAAGGGGTGTACTATTGAATGGATCCACGTCTGTGTGGCGTAGTTTCTTTACTAGACTACAATTAAAGTACAACAGATCTTTGAACAGATGTTACATTCATAAATACACACAAGATAGATTTGCTCCTAAAAAGGAAGTTTCTATAGTAGGGGTTGCAACCTGACAACTTGAAATAGCGTAAATACAAGTGAGTGTACAAAAATGCCAAAGAATACATTTGTCTCTAAACAGGCTGCCAAAATACTCCAGTCAAAGCAGCACAGTATTGCTCAATCCACAATACAACTGCAGTGGTGTTCCAGGACGATGAAAGCTGCAATGGTCAATCCAACAGTGTAAAAGGCAGTGATGAAGCTGGGTCTCTGGTAATACGTGTGCTAAATGAGAAAGCAATACGACTAGGCAAGATTTATGAGGTAATAATATTTATAGCATTATTGTAGTGCAAGAACAAAATATTATGGTATTTCCATGTTGGAAAGAAAAACTTTTGGGAATGTAGAACTTTACCCCAGACGAGAATAAAACTTCACCCTCTTCCACTCAATCCATTTGTAAGTCTACCAGGCCCTTGATACTAAAATGGCATTTCTTAACAAAAAGAGTACTCAAGCTGAACTGCCGCCGGATTCCCTTGCGTGACAGGAAGTCGTGGACCTTCTCATCCACCATTACTGCCTTAGGCCACTTTGCCGCTGCCACGAACGTAGGGCTATTATCTGAAAATTTCTTCTCCGGCCTGCTTCGACGCGCGATGAACCTCTTGAGGGTTCGTAGAAATTCAGAAGTTTCCAGGCTTGACAGTAGCTCAAGATATATTCCCCCAGTCAGACTGCATGCATAGAGTACCAGGTACGCTTTTCTATCTTCTCCTTTCTTCTTACGAAATTTCAGAAGTCCAGCAAAATCCACTCCTATCACTTGAAAAGTGTTTTGTCCCTCTTTGCGATCCTTGGGTAGCTGACCTGGTGGTGGGTTAATAAACGCAGTGGCATGAAACTACTTACAACCATTGCATTCCTTGACCACTTTCCTTGCAAGGCGTCGCAACCTTGGCACCCAGTAACTCTCACAAATCTTCGCTATTGTTAGACTTACTCCCCATGCAGCGTGCGAACGAGGGCTTCTTCAACGAGCTTGCGCGCCAGCTGGTGTGATTCTGGTACGTAAATGGGGTATACACTTTAGATCCTCCCTCTACACTCAAGCAACCCATTTTCGTTTGGTTGAAGATTAAGCTGAAACCAATGTTCCTCGAACAGTTCGAGGCTTAGAAGCTTTCCTGGACTCTCTTCAGCCAAAGGATTCTTTGCTTGCTTTCTTCTGTTGTGAGCGGCCCTTTTTTTCTGTTTGAACTGGTACTCCGTGGGTTGTGTATGAATCTTCCTATCTAAGCGCACACCCTTAGCGTCCGCCAAAGAGTATGCTTGCCAAGCAAGGTGTCAAGGTTGCCTTCTTGAGCTTGGGCCACTGCAAGGACTTCCCGGATAACGTTTGCTCCTGCTTGACCCTCTGGGGTGGTCTCAATATCTGATGGCCATTTTTGTCTCTTGGGTAACCACTCCGGTCCACTCCACCACAACTGCACGTTCTCTACGCTTCCACTCCTGCTACCTATGTCTGCTGGATTATCTTTAGTGCTCACATGACGCCATTGCACCTCTGGATGTTGCTGAATCTTGTGTACTCTATTTGCTACAAATTGCTTATAATTTTCTCCCCCTTTGATCCAGTGTAAGGCAACACTACTATCTAACCAGCAAACCATCTCTCCCACGGCAAATCCTTCCAACGCATGTGACCAGACACTAGTTCCAAACGAGGTATGATTAAGCCTTGCTTTGCCAGTCCGGCTTTGGCTGTTACGAGCCCCACACCATTTCCCGAAGGCTAAGAGACGACTTGATACACGGCTGTTGAAACACCACGCCCACTCGCATCACTAAAACAGTGCAGATCGATGCCGCTGACTTCTTCACGGTACTTGGGTAGAGTTCTAGCTGTAGAAACGCTAACAGGCAGTTGGGACTGCCAGTTTAAACATTTGTTGACGAGTTCAGAGGGTAGCTGTGTACCCCATGCTATCTTCAAATAATACGCTCCCCGGTAAAGCAGCTTGCCGGTCAGCGTCATGGGGGACACAACCCCTAGAGGGTCGTAAACTCTTGCGATCTTTCCAAGTATTCCGCTCTTGGTAACTGGGGCACACTCAGTGGGAAATGGTATCTCTATAGCATATGCCTCTTTGTTCCATGAAAGCCCAAGAACGCAACCCTCTCCTCCCTGGGGTGTTTCTTACTATTCCTTAGCGAACGTAGTCTCTCCATTTGACAACTCACTGGCGGACTCTAGCTCAGGAACATTTGACTTCCACTTGTGAAGCTTGAACAAGAGTTGTCCAAAGACGTCGATAGAACCCTCTTTGATTTTCTGAGCAGCGTATATTTTAAGACCACCACTAACCAGGTCGTGAACAAAAGGCTCTTCTCTGTTTGTTGGATCAGTCTCGGAAAGGTGGCTCGGCATGTTTCTAAGTGCTGCTTGATTACTCCTCCCAACAAGAACGGGGATGGTGCTAGACCAAATAATGCCCGCATGAGGCGTAATACCTCTACCCGTCGTGTTTCCAAGTCGCTGATCCAATGAAACCATAACGCATCTCTATCCTCCTCCCGTGTTCTAACTTGAAGGGACGTTTGCTTCATGTCGCCTGTCAGAGCTACCTGTTGGAATCGAATTCTCACTAGCAATGCCCACAGCCTATTTTGTAAGGGGGGTCCTGCTTCAAGACACTCATCGAGGGAAGGTGACTTCTCTGATTCACTTGCAGAAGCATCATATACAATCCAAGGCTTCAATAACTCTGCAGCCTCTCTCACGGCTGCCTCGTGTGGGTTGTGAAATTGTTCCCCCACCGGAGGACTTGAAACAGGCTCCACGATCCCCTCCTCTCTCTGTCGCATGATCACTTCGTTATACCGTTCCAATACCGTTCCAATGTGTTAGATCTTTCTAGTTTTCTTGGTAATGTATGTAATCTTTGAAGGCTTCCTCTTTCGTTACCTGGGAGGGGTGGATGATTTCCTTTCCAAGGGAATCCTGTCTGGTACCATCCCTCTGAGCTCCGATGAAGTTGTGCTTTGAACTCATTGTACACCTGCTCTTGATCTCCAATGGCGGGGTCCCTAAGCCCACACACGTCCAGCCGGCAAAGATCTTTGTACTCCACTCGAGATGCCTGTGTCAGGACCAATTTAGTCTGGTTCCTTTCCTGGGACATAATGGCTCACCCAAACCTTGTTATATCTGCAACTGGTTCTCCTGGGGTTCCTACACGTGGTGCTTGATCTCTTTTAACTCTCGCAATCTCACTGGCTCCAAGTGTTAGGTGTACTGGCAACGCTGTCTTTGCGTCCTCATCCAACATCTTCACTCCGTTGAGGTGAGGGTAACGTCCAATGATCCTCAAATACCGTGGATTCTCTAACTCCAACAAGGCTGCCTTGTGGACTCGATTTACTTCAACTGCTAGTTGAAAATTGCCTGCGAGAGTTGATACACTCACACTTGTAAGTTCCACCTCCCGAGTGGTTACACCCAACATCATCTCGATCTTTCGCACTTGATGCACACCAATTGTATCAAGGAGGGTAGCTGATGCGTAAGAACTCCCTGCTCTGGTATCTAGTAATGCATGACATGTAACCCCTTCTACGTCTACCACAACAACCGGATAAACTACAGCATCGTTATTGTCACAAGTTGAGCGTCTCCGGCAATCACCAGCACTATGCCTCCCATTAGCGCAGTTAAAGCAGACGTTTTGAGCTACATAACCCCTTCCGTTGATCTGAAGTGACATATTGACGACAGTCATTAGATTTGTGGTCGTCTCTCTCACAGTAGACACACCCTTGTACTCTTTTGCGCGTTTTGGAGGAGTGAGTAGCTCCCATTACTTTAATTGGGTTTACTTCCCTCCAATGTCGCAGGGCCTCAATTAACTTGGGGAAGTCCCAGCTTGCGATCCAAGCTGGCCTTACACAAGATCTGCTTTGAGCCCTCAGAGTTTGTCGAGGACCGCCGGAACGTTTCCGATCACGCAACGCAATTTGCCCATTGTTTCTAAACTCTGGACGTTGTGCACAAGCTTTTTTTCTAAAAGTCGTCTACTTGACGTGATTTGTTCCCGTGATCACTGGCAAAGCCATAATGTTCGAAATGTATACGTTTACTATCTCGAACTGTTTCCCATACTTCGTCTGAAGAATGTTTTTAGCACGGGCGTATCCTTCAGGGGTGAACGGAAGACCATTTATGTTTATTCTCACCTTAGGCGCTATTAGCTCTTTCAAATATGCTAACTTTGAAACGGCCGCTAGATCTGTGGAGTCAACTTCTGCGACAAATTTGCTCCAGAATGGTAGCCAAGCCTCGTATGTTCAGTTAAACTTGGTTATTGTCAGCTTCGGTAATCTCGCATTGCCTGCCTTTGACGGCTCCTTCGAACTCTCTGACTTTATGACCTTTGCTGAAATTTTCACATGGTAAAAAAAACTGCTGTTGGCGTCTCACACACTCCTACAATATTTTGTTGTTAGGAAATTAGCGATGAAGAGTTAAGAGCAAACTCGATCGTTTCCCGGACATTTGAGCAAAGTTATATTTTTGAATACATTCTATTTTCGACCTAAAAGATCGTTTATGCCTTCCCATGTCTTTTTGATATTAGTAAAAATTATTTCAAAGTTCTGGTGACTGGCTTTGAAGGTCTGAAAGCGCTGGAGGTGGGTACTTTTTTCTTTAGTCTTGGTTTGTTCGTGCAAGAACGTACCGCTTTTTCAAAGAATTCAACTTCCGTTCCTTTGAATTCAAAATTGGTGTCGCCACCTCAAAAAGGGCCATAAAATCAAAATTTTCCGATACTAAAACATTGAAAATAGACTGCTCCGCAGTTACTAAACAGAGCTGAATACTTACGTTTTGTGGAGAACGTATATCCTGAGTTGGCAATCTGTAGAAGGGCAGAAAACGACGCATAAATGCTCCCCTTATCTGAAACATGAAAAGTCAGTTGCGGAAGTGTCTCAGACCCACCGCGTTCTCGATTCCTGAATCCTCTACTGCTAGGCGAACTAGGAATGGTTTTGACCTTATCTTGTTTATTGCGCAGAATAAAGTTGATAAATTACTCGTAAAACTTTATACATGTTTGGTGAGAGGCAAATTGAATTTTACTAACTGACAAGGTAGGCGATCAATCACAGCGGAGGCCTTTCACCCATCTTAGAAGAGTCAGATTTACAAATTAAATGCTGTTTTACAGTATATTATAATTACAGACTAGGAACAGAAAAACGGTTACCGTATTTACTTGAACAAGCGCCGCGGTGCTTATTTAATTTTTCGCGCCACAATTGCGGCGCTTATTTGAGGGCGGCGCCTATTTAAACATTGTACCAGACAATATTCCTTTTTTTTTTATTTTTTATTCAGCGGTACACTTTCTATCTGTTAATTTTTCTATGGACTGATAATAAAGTGATAGTAAATCTAGAATTACGAGAGAAATTTACCCGGTGAAAAAACGCGAGAGTTTCATGATAACGAGAACGAAAAAAATAACGTTGAGAGCATTGGGGGTGCGGCGCTTATTCGAGGGTGGCGCTTATAAACTTTTTTGTCCCAGATGCGGCGCTTATTCGAGGGCGGCGCTTATTCGAGTAAATACGGTATGCAAAATATCTCCCTAGAAAAGTAACACAACTACAACTATGTATCATGCGTGACGAATTGAACAATCAACACCCCAGCTTTGTCCGTTGTTGCCTACAGTTCCAGCATTGGAGATCTCACTCAGAAAGCATCAGATCTCACTAGAAAGCATCACCGCGGAAAGAAGTGGTAAGAAAAAGATCTTCACGAATAATATTCCAAAAGATCAATCGAAGGAGGTGTTGACAATTAGAACATCAAATTAAATCCTTGTTCCTTTAAAACTATTCCTCTAATCTTGAGTCATAGCTGTTTGATACACAACTCAATGTTTATTTTGGACAAATTAGAGCCTCTATTGTATGTTACTGTTTTATAGCACCCATTAGCACCATAAAAACTACCGTAACGTAACTTTTTTTGCAACAAAATACTAGAATTTGGTATAATTTCCACCGTAGAGATAACTCGAAGCTGACGTTTCAAGCGTTGGCCTTTCTTCAGAGCGAATTGAGAGACGGTGGGTTGTGTGCGTCTGTGCGGGACTGGGAGGCTATGCCGTTGGGGGAACACGGGCCGTGCATTACAGGACGCTAGTGGAGATGCAGGTAAATTTGTCACAAATGTTGACGGATCGTTTACATCCTAAGATCTCGTTAGCATTTTGGATAAAATGACCGGTTTTGCATGTGCATTACAGGTTTAGCATGAGCATCTGAAGGTTCCAGGTTGGTTGTCGGATTTTACTGCGCTTCTGAGAAGAAAGTTGCCTATGGTTTTGTTGCGTTTGAAAGATACGTGGTCATTTCGTTGAAATTTGAACTTTTTAAGGATGAGGTTTTTGAACCTGAGGTTGTGTGGGTGGTAGGTAGGGTGAGCGAGATTCGGCTTCGCCTTTTTCTACAAAGCGTGTTTCTCAGTTTCTTGATGCATCTCTTCAACGCGGGGTTTTCCTGTGCTGACCACAGCATCAGAAAAGTAAGGTTTTCTTTTCTTTTTTTCTTTTTTTTTTTTTTTTT
>BLAZ01001251.1:1108987-1121487 GCA_014633955.1 Acropora tenuis
ATCCTGCATCGCGCTCTTGGTTGATTCCATAACACGGTTTAGTTTACTCTCCGAAGACGCAAAGATCGTTAGATCGTTGATGTATAGGAGGTCTGTTACCTTTGTGTTGTTGGGCTTAGCTCACTGGCGCTGATCTTCCATGCGATGGGCTCAGAAAAACTGTGAAAAGCCTGGGACAGAGAGCGTCACCCTATGGTAGGCCTTTGAGAAACCCGATTCATTCAGATGTCTCGCGTCCTTGCTTTGTAGTCGCCACCACCCTTGTGTTCCAACTCTTGCTTAACTTCTCTACCGTTCTTGATAACCAAACAGGGAATCTATACAAGATCATCATTTCCTCCAATCAACCATGATATACCGAGTTAAGCGCCTTCTTGACTTCAATCCACGCCATGCTCAGGTTACGTTTTCGCCGATTACAATCCAAGGTCACAGTTCTGTCAATCAGTTAAGTGTCTATGATTCCGCTACATCCTGAGCGTGCGTCCTTCTGAGCCCCGTCCATTAAACCAGATGTTCATTCATAGGTCCTAACAAGCACGACGTGAACCACTTATACAAGGTCTTTAAGCAGGTGATTGGCTTCTGGCTATCACTGGTGAATTCTCCGGCCCTCGGGAGAAGTGCGGTTTTGTCTTCGGAGAACCAGGCTGGATAATCTACATTGGTGTTTGCGATGGCCTGAAACGACATGGCTACGCCCTCATGAAGCACTTTTGCCTCTTTCCACCAAAAATTGGTCAGCCTATCTGGGCCCGGAGCACTCCAATTATTTTTCCTTGCTTGCTTGCGTGGTGTCTAGCTACGAGGTATTCTCTGATGGGGGAGGAACTCGGCTATAAATTGCAGATCTTATATCCGCGAGCCACTGAGCGTTTCTATTCCCTGTCCCTTGACTTTTCCAGAGCTGTATCCAAAAGCTGCTCGCATCCTCGATATTCTCAAATTGACATCTTCCCTTCTGCTTTCTTGTTGTCTGCTGGTGCGTACTCTCATGTTAGCGTACACCTGACCTGCGTCTACTTTGAACTGATGATTTATACGTCTTGCGTCTTCATGCTTTTGTCTCCGATAAAATCCTCTCTTAAGTTTCCTCAGAAGGGATTTTTGCTTTTCCATGTAAGTTACTTACTCCGCCGCCGAGATATGTTTATAATCCTCCTTTAACATTGCTCTATTCCTTTCCCCTTTCTTTGTTATACGCTGGGCACGCAAGCCCTAAAAAACACTGGGTTGTTTATAACTTTCTCAGTTTTTATTCAGTTATTCTAAAACCAGGCACCAAAAAAGAACTCGTCATTTTTCTTGCATTTTTGGCGGGAAAATGACGTCACGAATTGTGTGCCAAAATTTGGCTTTGCTAACATGGGATATCTAATGTCACCATTTGAAGGAAATCTTCTCAAGGATCTCAAAACCGAAAAAAAATCTGAAATATCTCTATCCACTCAAAAGATATCAAGTTTAGAAATGTGAATTTCCCGCCATTTTGTTACTAAAAATAGCAAAAACTCACATTTTAAAACGTCATATATTTTTTCTCCAGAAGAGCTCATATTCTGGTTTTCCCTTGAGCCGACAGAGACAGAAATCAAATCTCTCACATTGCCCACCGATATCTCCAAATTTGATCTCGTAAATGCTGGCTCGTAAAGCCCAGGTCTGCATATCATTTTTCCGCCCATAAATCTTTCATTACCTTCATGTAACCGTGATTCCAGCCGTTACTTGAACGCGGCAGTTTTTCTGCATTTACTAGTAGTAACGCTTTCGTCTTGCATTCCAAGAAATCTTTCTTCATTGCCTCACTCCATTCCCTCGTTCCTTTTAATCCTTGTTGGTTCTCGCCTTCCACTGTTTTCGTCATAATGGATGTAACGGCTTCTAGCCGAACTTATAACAATCGTCTAACTTAACACAAGAAACAAAATTCACTCGTTTGGAGACACCAATTTGCGGGTTTACCTCGGTGTAAAAACCTGTGACATTTTTTCTTTGTTTTCTCAGCTCGTGCTGGATTTGGTTAGTGTTTAATGGTCTCTTGGCTCTTTCGTTTTCTTTGTTTTACGTCATCAATGAGTTTGACAAGTTTTTACACCGAGGATGAGCCAAATTGCCCGGCAAGAAACCACAAGGTAGTCCACAATACAGCCCTCAAGTTTTTAAACTCTCTGTATGTATAGTGGCACTCCAAACTCGGCTGGCTTTCGATAAATAGTGATTTTTTTTCGCACAATGCGAAGCAGCACATCTTAGTTACTTGCCGCTATAATACAATCCCTTTATGATGATTATTATTATTATTATTATTATTATTACTATTATTATTATTATAATTATTACTAGTTTTTAACTAACTTATTTTTTTTACCGTATTCGTTTAATTAAGGCTTAAAGATGCATTAAAGTAGAAATGGCTTCCATTGCTAAGCAAGATCGTAGTCTTGCATCTTGCAATACTCATGCTCCACTTATAATTATACACGGTGCAAAAGGACATTTTATATGTGTAGTTACTTCAAAATGTATCACGTAATTATAGGCATTGAATGGATTGTGAAGCACACTGACAGAAGGGAAGGTGGTCAGCATTGACTACCAGCAACAAATCAACACAAATTGTTATTAATGAAAGAAGACTTAAGATGTATCCAGGGAGAACCACTAAAATAAAGAATGCAATTTTTATTAAGAGTTTTTCCGCCATTAAACTCCACTAGCATGTAAATAGATTCGGTATTCCTACCGACTGGACAACTTCCATAGCTATCTGAGAGGATCTGCCTCCTCCATTAACTTTCCTTGCTATCTGGAAGGAGCGATTCGAATGACCAATCCGTCGTTGTTGAACGACTATGTTGAATGAATTGAGAACAGTCATCCAAAAAAGAGGATGCTACCGTTTACTTCCTTTCCCTTTTTTTCTTTTCTTTCCTTCTTTTTTTTCTTTTTCTTTTTCTTTTTCTTGTTCTTCTTTTTTTTTTTATAATCAACACCTAGTTTTCCTCCTTTGTTTTCAGTCTCTGTTCCATGTGTTAGCCTTGTGTTTAGTGTTGTAATTCCACACCGTAGTTTTCCCGCCTTATGTAAATTCATGATGCTAATTTTTATATATACCTAAAAATTGTTTTCAATATACCACTCGCTATCCTTCTAATCCAGCAGTTGGTAAGTGTTTTTCTATCCTTTTTATGAAGATGCACTCGTCGCCTCACTCTTAGAATCTTTATAGCCATTTACCAAACCATTAATATTTGGGTCAAATACAATTACTGGTTAAAGTTGTTCGAGTCACCATCTAACCTTAGCCCTCGCCAGCTCATCGTAAGTGCCAATTAACTATGGACATTAAGGACAGTGAAACCACAGGTACCATCCTTACAAGCTCCCGGCGCAGAATGCCTAATTCGCTACAGAATCAATCTCGTCTTGCGTGAGAAATTAAACAGACAATCTTGCGGTGGCTATGTCGCTACAACGACGAAAGTATGTTCGTAAGCTGATGATTTGCTGGTATACTTTGCCAATCTAATGCAATTACAAAACCTGCCTTTGAAAATTATACAGATAATATCAGTCATGCCAAAGAGCTTCTTGCTGGAGACAGCGTGGAGCTGCTGGAGATCTATGATCTATACGAAGCTCAAGAAGTATGGAAAAGTCTTTGCGATTCCAAGATTGAACATTCTACCATAGACGCCTCTTCGCATTTTAATAAACAAGTCTCGGGAGAGTTAACTCGTGACAAGTCAGATCACAAAGTAGTCGGGCCTCAAGACTGAGCACAGCCAGCGCAAGGCTCTAACAAGCGAAGATCGCAGCGGAAAAAGGCGACGGCGCAGAAACGAACTAAGGCGATGGAAACATGAGTGAAGTTCTTGGAGTTGGAGAAGAAACAAAAACAGTTCAAATTCCAGCACCAGTTTGAATTTCTTTTATTTATTATTGTTTTTTTAATTTTGTTTTTTTCTTATTTAAACAATATTTATTACAACATCGCTCGATGAGCAAAAAGAGCTCATCCACAGAGCTTATACTATTTACAATGCAAGGAAATGAATGATTGAGCATACTTTAAAGCATAACATTAGTCTCAAAATCATCGTGAGATATACCATTTGAAAACCAATCAATTTCTTTTCATATCAGAAGCACAACACCATCTATTTCCAGCTAATTGTCCAGCGGAGTTAAACAAGTTTTTACGCAGAGCAGCAAAACTGGGACATTACAGAAAGTAATGTTTACGATCTTCAACAGGTGCATCGCAGAGAGTACAAGCTGGTGATAAACAGCAATTTTTCGGAAAAAAGGTGGTGTTTTAAACCACTTAAATAAGTATCAAGTGAGTATGAGATATTGACGCTGATCGATCCCCAATATAAAAAAAAAAATAGGTAATTACGAGATGGAAACTGCAAGTACTTTAAAAGACTGTGCCTAAAAAGGTCCGAGGAACGCGGTATACGTTTCTCTAACGGGAGACTGTTCGAGCATTTAATTGAAGAAAAGAGAAACGATTTTTTGTGGCTATCAGCACAAACGTAAGGTAAGCAGAGATTGTTAGCGGAACGAAGACTATAACAACATCTATCAGAAACAAATTCTGGACAAAAATCACACAAATAAGGCGGAGCTAACTTAATTACTATTTCATACATCAAACTGAGTTTATGAAGTTTTCTTGTAACACTAAGATCGACTCAACAAAGTTATTTTCAAAGAGATACCCTATTTGTTCCTTTCAAAGCACCGGTTACAACCCTTGCGCCTTCTATTTGTAAGCTTTCTAAGTTACTATCAGATGCAGAACATGCATCCCAAACCACATCAGCGTATTCTAAGGATGAACGCACCAAGGATTTGAATGAGACTTCCAGTGTGTAACGGTTCAATTTATATTTCAAAGGGTTAAGGAGGTTCAACAATTTGGAAGCTTTTTGATGAATTTTCATAATATGCGCTCGCCAATTTAAGTTAGAAGAAAATGTCAAGCCAAGATGTTCATAAACTGTCACCTCCTCGATAATATTATTGTTCAAAATCAGTGGAGGATAAACTGGTTTGTCTCTTTTGGCCGAAAAAAAAAATCTTCAGCTTTAGTCTCATTCACAGTCACAAACCACCGTTTATCCCAATCAGATATCTATCTCAAGTCATGATTAAGTTCAGAAGTGCAATCACCAGGATACTGGACTTTTTTCAACAAAAATCACTCATAGGCAAATACAAAAAAAATAGAAGTAATAGTGGTTGGTAGGTCATTAATATAAGTAAGAAGCAGTAATGGACCTAAAACCGATCCGTGAGGGACTCCAGCTTCGATGTTGCACCAATCGGAATGCACTCCTTCAATTATCACTCTTTGTTTACGACAAGAAAGGTAATTAATAAACAAGTTCAACAAATTCCCCTGAACTCCAATATTTCTAGATTTAGGTATCCGTCCCTGGTGCCAAACTCTATCAAACGTTTTTGATATGTATATCACGGAAAAATGCTGTCATCTCACTGCCCTCCTCAAGAGCTTCGTGAATTTTATGAACAATATAAATGAATTGCATAATCCCTTAACGGCCGATTGAGTGCTCAGGGCACTTATAGATTTTACTCTGTCTAACGCCAGACGATTTTACTCGTCAATGGGGAACCCCTTGGACGGGAAAGGGATAACACTGGAATCACCGTGGACGGAAACCACTTTGAAACCCATATAGGAATCAAATCTTGCTAGGAAAATGAAAAGATGAAAAAAGACCACAGATCTCAGATAAAGATGGCAATAAAGAAATTAATTTTCAGCTGACGATCATCTTTTTTTTAAAATAAATTCAAAACATTTCCAAATTTCCAGGCACTTGGATACTGACCAAGCCGAAACGAAGTATTAATTAAACTTGTAAATGGCTTATACAGGCCCTCAGAGCAAAATTTAATCACCTTGTTACTAATGCCATCACAACCACATGATTTTAAAGTGTTAACGGTAGATAAAAGGTAACGAACCATCTGTTCGTCCGTTATGATTACAGATATAGAGCGACCACTGAGGGACAAAGGGAATTTCAGCAGAATCGTTATTGATAATGTCGCTTGACTCACAAAGTAAAAATTTGGTTTTGTTAAACGAATTGATAAAGGTTGAATTACCACCGTGAATGATTTAGAAAGCTGACGTTTCGAGCGTTAGCCCTTCGTCAGAGCGAATGACGAAGGGCTGACGCTCGAAACGTCAGCTTTCTAAATCTTTCACGGTGGTAATTCAACCTTTATAACTCATTTGATAAAACCAAATTTTTGTTTTCATCTCTCCCGCCGACGCAGCACCACAATTTCTTTAGAAACTAGAAATCCATTGTTGGCTCACAAAGTAGTCATTGAAAACATTAACCTTTCTTTTTTTGCATCAGATATAAGAACATCCCCCTCACAAATCACCGGAATAGCCGAATAACACTTATTACCTTATAAAGATTTCACAATGCCCCACCACTTTTTGGAAGATGTTGCAGGATCGCTATGAGCTTGGTTATTTTTAATATTATAATTAATCTTCGCTTTCCTAAAAAGACAAACTACTAAATTCCTCTGAACACGATATTGATCACAGGATACAGGTGATTTACATTTAGAATAAATTTTTAAAAGACGATCACGCTTACGTATGCCTTGACGGACCTGACCAGTCATCGAAGGTTTATCACGAGGTCTAATAATGACATTCTTATGTGGAAGAAAAGGCTCGACTGTACCTACGAATAAAGAAAAAAAGTCTTCTTTAAATAACGTCAATAATGAGGAGCACTGCGTCAAAGACATCATTCCAATCCACACTAGCTAAAGTACTATTTAGGCCATCGGAATCAACATCATTAAAGTTCCAGATCTCTCTAGAAAACGATTTGGGTTTATGTTTTTCACAATTAAGATTAGCATAAATAATGCAATGATCGCAATTAGCTGGTGGACTGAGAGTACCAGAAGAGACAAAAAAGCCAGGCGAGTCTGATATAATTAAGTCAAGAATGGATTCCCTAGTGTGAGTATAATTCGTTTTGGATTATCTACCAATTGATATAAATTATTGCTTTCCCAAAAAATTAAAAACCCTGATGCCCATATCAGTATTTGGAGATAAAGTATCGCCATAATTGAAGTGAGCATTAAAGTTCCCCCAGAAGAAAAGCAGCCGGGAAGATTTGGCCTCAACTTTTAATGTTATCGAAGCACATTTGCAGCAACTCAAAAAAGGGAATTTTCCTCAATCACCGATTGATTCGTAGGACGATAGCAAACTCCACAAAGAAAAACAAAGTTATCAACATTACATCGAACCTACAGGAGTTCTAACCCAGCAAAATACTCAAATTCAATACGTCGTTTTACTGCAATATGGTCTTTAGGATAAATAGTAACACCTCCGCCACGCTTTCCAATCCTGTCTTTCCTCATAGGATAACTGAATCCAGATGTTACAATAGAGTTATTGGCTATGCTAAAATTCAACCACGCTTCCGAAAAAGCAAAAGCATCAAATCCGTACAGGCTTGCCAAAACAGATATTTCACCTACCTTGTCACTAACATTTAGGCTGGTAGTATTCAAACGGGTGATTAAAAAACTAACGCTGCTGGGCCTAAGATTTGGATGAACCGAACCAGATATGAGTAATAAGACTCGATATTAACACCAAAAGAATAACAAGAAATGATATTGGAGGCAAAATAACAATAAAACATGAAACAAACTTAAAACAGTTCAAAAGCCCAATTGCTGCTCTGTACTGAACTAGGCTATCCTCCATCAATAAAAAAAAGGAACATAAAAGTCCCCACCATCCGCTGCACCAACCGCATAAAAACTGAAGGACCAAATACTATACGAAGAAAACATGTACTAAGATGTAACAAAGCGGTAACAAATCGTAAAGTACACAAGAACAAAGTACAAAAGATCATTCAGCATTAGCGGCATCCTGGGCTGTGTTTGGAGCTGTTTTGAAAAAAAAAAAGACTTTTGAGGTCATTAATTTTGTCGATACGATAAACTCTTTTTGTAGTCGAGCACCTAGCCATAAAATTGCCGTCAACAGTGTAAACAGCCATTCCATCGATGCAACTTTTCTTTACTCATAGGAGAAAGTTATGATTAACCTTAGTCAAATCGTCATTGGTATAGATTTGTTAACATCTAAGACCCCTGCGAGCTCTCATGAATTTCACTTTGGTACCATAGCCACTGAGTTTCACTATCATGGCGCGTGGAGGTGAATTCTCACTACCAACCTCGGCCTCTCTTGGTTTACCCACGCAATGTGCTCTATCTAGCTCATCCCTACGTACCTGTATTTCCAGCACATTCTCGCTTTGGTTGAGGACTTTCTCTTAGCAATCCGTCTAGAATAATGCTCGTTGCTGTTGGCCTTGGCCTTCACTTCATTAAGTTCACTCTTTAATTTGGCAAGTTCGTCTTTAAGATTTGTTATCTCCTATTGTAACTGGGAAACTGCTACTTGAACTGTAGTGACTATAGCATTTTTAAAAACTTCTGAGCTCTTAATATAATTATCCAAGTGCTTGGTGAAATCTTCAGCTGTACTGCTGGAAGGAGTCTTGCCCGCCATCTTGAAACCGCAGGAACAATTTCAATTTCACAACGTCAATGACCACAAGTGGCTATCATATGAATAAATGACGCTCCAAAACCACCAGCTGCTAGACAACAACCCAAAAAGACTTCATACAAAACTGCGAAAAACAGATTAGTTTACAAAATTTTGTAATATCACAGAGCTTAAAAAGAACGTTTGACCGCTCACCTTACGCCTGGAATTAGTTGGAATTAGCAACGCGTGAAGCCGAGAAAGAGGCGGGAGAAGCTAGAGAGAGAACTGAGATGGCCGAGTTAGAGTGTAAGTTAACTTTCTAGTTTGTTATCCGAAGAAAATCGACCTGAACGCCATACTGCTAAAACGGGCATTAACGTTGACAAAAGTCCAGGCACCATGACCGAGGCGAATCAGCAACTGGTATCGTTCCAAGGCGTATCCAGAAATTCAGATTCATGTTTCTAATTTCACGTGCATCCTCCCACTTCTTCGCACCTGCTTTAAAAGAGACCGCCACGTGCCTTCCCACATCTACGTGTACTCCTCCACTTCCAGTCATGTCTCCGCGAGTCTCCACGTTACCTACGTTTTTTCCCCACGATCATCCATCCACGTCGGCGTCTTCTTCTTTATTTTAAGCAGCGCCTTCGCACGCCTCAACCTTATCTGCGTCTTCGCCACGTGCTATTGATCGACCACCCACTTTTACGTCTTCGTCAGCATTTCCCGTTGGATCCTCGCGTGTCTTCACTTTGCCTTCTTCTAATGTTCCTCGTAACCCTGATTTTCCACGAAACGGTTCGTGTTATCCTGTTCCATGTCCTAATGCTAACACCTTTCCAGCGCACCTCTACACTACTGGTCCAGTGTATAGATACGCCACGCAAGCGTTGGGTTCGGTTCGCTCCGCTAATTGCATCACTGTTTTCTGCAAAACTAGCGCTAGTGCTCAAACTCCATCTCCTCTCTTTGAAGACTCGCGTCACGCCCCACCTTCTCTTCAGCCAATAGGTGAACGCTTTCTCTTAACCATTACTGCCACAATGGAGAAAATGAGTTCCAACGCAAGGTCTACCGCCACTGCAGAGTGCTTAAGTTTAATGGCTCCCCTGAGAGATATCCATTACTCGGACAGAGGTTCCACCAGATGGTGGAATCGAAACGTCCTAGATGAACGGACCAAGATGGCTCGTTTATTGCAGTTCCCTGAGGGCCCTGATCTTGGAACTGTTCAGAGATATGAGGTCGTACTAGTAAGCTTAGAAAAGTCATTGGAAATCCTGCAAAATCGCTTTGGTCAACCACTCAAAATTGTGACAGCCTACATAGACGCCTTGACTTAAGGAGTGATTTTAAAGTTGCTCGAATGGGTTTAAAGACAAGTCGCAGGAACATTTGAAGATGCTGCAACGCCAAGGAACAATTATGCCTACATTGAAAGACGTTGTTGAGTTCTTGAATGATCGAGCTGGTTTGGCTAATCATCCGTTCTTTACAAGCACTTCGATCGAGCTGAAATCTTTCAAGCGGAATGAAGATCGTGACAAGCTGGACCTGTGTCACCTAGCCAATCTTACCACAAGCAGCACTAAGCAGGACAGCAGACTCGAAATAGTTAAAGACGCCGAACTGAGCAACTACCCCTTCTGTACCCAGAGCCACCCACTCTATCGTTGTGAAGTGTTCAAATCTAAGCCGGTTGCGGATAGAAGGGAGATATTTTACAGAAAATTGATTTTCAACTGTATCAATTCTACAGAATATTTGTCTAAATCATGCAAGTCACTCCTACGATGTGAAGTACCAGGATGTGGAGATTCTCACGGCACACTGCTTCACCAACCAAGTCCTACCAGAGGAAATGCTGATTATCAAAGAAAGCACACCGAAAACACAGGCATTCCAGCCATTACAGCATCCTTGCCTAGTGTCTAAGGAGACTCCTGGAGCACATGCGCTACTGCAACTGTCGCTGAATCCTCCGAGATTTTCCTGCAGATTATTGCTCTCAGGATTATCGGTAATGGCGAACGACAAACAACTACTCACGGCTTGATCGACTCTGGCTCTGACGTTACCATGATCAATCCCTCTCTCGTCCAGCAGCTTGGTACTCAAGGGAAAGAGGGAACACTGATTCTCTTCACAGTGAGCCAAAAAAAATAAGCAGGAGAATGGAGCAACCGTTAACTTCCAAATAGCTCCTTTTGACAGCCAATACTGCAAACATGTTACCGTTCGCAACGCATGGGCTGTTCGAGATCTTACTCTATCACTTAAACACGTGACAGCTCGCAAAAAGCTGAAAGAGTTTTCGCATTTGAGTCATGTACCATTCCCTCAGGTCCAAAGAAAGAAAGAAATTTTCTATCCTGATTTGAACAAGCCTTAAGAAAGCCCTTATTCCGTTTGAGGTGAAAAGGGAAGTCAAATGACCCGTTTGCAATACGATCCTTCTTTGGCTGGAGTATCCTTGGCGCTTCCGTTTGTGTTAGTAGTAAACGCACTTCATCCTAAACCATGTTTCGTCGGAAGATATTTCTCTTAATCAGCAATTGGAGGACTTCTAGCGCATTGAGTCAAACGGTACGGTGAGAGAAAACTGTGACCTAATGTTAGTTAAGGACCGAAAGGCATTGAAGATGATAGATAACACGATTTCTATGGCAGAATCCCATTGTGAAGCCCTGAAACGGGGTAATTTAGCCGCATTCGTGGCCTAATAGAAAACTACCGATCTGTCATAGACGACTACGTTGCCAGGCGGTACTCAGGACAGCTCTGTGAAGGAGAGGCCTCCAAAAAATCAATGGTTATCTAGTATTTAGCATATCACCAGGTGCTCAACGTTAGCAAGCCTAACAAGGTGCGCGTACTGTTTGATGCCGCCACTCAATTTGATGGCACCTCCTTGAATGATCGATCGTACCAAGGCCCTTATCTCACAAATATTCTGTTGGGCGTTCTCATCCGCTTTCGAGAAGAGGAAACCACGCTAACAGCTGACATAGAAGCAATGTTCCATCAGGTCAACGTTCTTCCCGACGATGCAGACGCTCAAAGATTTTTGTGGTGGGCTACTGCCCTTAGCCAACCTCCTAAGGATTATCAAATGCTTGTCCACATATTCGGTGCCACATCATCACCTTGCTGCGCCAGCAGGGTACTCCAACAAACAGCAAATGACAATAATCGCTGATGTTTCTAAAAGCTGTGCCAACGACAAAACGGGCAATCTGGCTTGCAGAAAATCTGACAAAACTATCCAGAGAAGGTGGATTCCATCTAACAACGTTCCCAACGTTCGTGGCATTCTCTCAACGGTTAGTTCTCTTTAAGATCCTCATGATTTCTGGGCCCGTTCCTTCTAACAGTGAAGGTCATTTTGCAAGAACTCTGGAAAATAGTTGTCCAGTGGGAC
Organism: Acropora tenuis; assembly: GCA_014633955.1. Classification (NCBI taxonomy): domain Eukaryota; kingdom Metazoa; phylum Cnidaria; class Anthozoa; order Scleractinia; family Acroporidae; genus Acropora; species Acropora tenuis. The sequence continues at coordinate 1,121,017 of BLAZ01001251.1, forward strand.
GATCCTGTACCAGAGATTTTACTAACACGTTGGAATACGTGGGTTGATCCCTTCCCCTCGTTGCAAATATCAAGATTCACCACTGGATCACCTTTGGATCAACTTCTACGGTGTTGTTCATCGTGGCCACGCTTGTGGCATGGTTATTACGCTTTTTTGACTATATATTGAACAAAGGCACGAAGAAAGGACGAAAATCCCTGTCAGAGATTCGCAGCTCCTCCAAGAAAATTCTGCAGTTGATGCAGCGCATGGCGTTTTCCGAATATATTGATTCCTTGAGCGGGGGAAGTTTAGTTGAATGTCAAAGCAAGTTCGCCAACCGTCTTCGTGTACTCATAGAAGTAACCTTGCACGTGGGAGGAAGAATCCGTCAAGCTCTTATTACATTAAAGGTTGCTCATCCAACGGTACTTCCAAAAGAGCATTCAGTTCCTTCCTTAATCGCACGCTATTTCCATGAAATTCTGG
>BLAZ01001251.1:1148557-1153557 GCA_014633955.1 Acropora tenuis
TTGTTTTTTTTTGTTTTGTTTTTTTGTTTTTTTTTAATTGTCATTATTGTCCCTAATTTGCGTACCTGTGCATGTTTTCCCGCTGGCAGTGTACCCAGGCTAGCAAGTACAGCGGTATGAGCCAATAGTATTGGTGCACTGTGCGTTCATGTGACAGACGGAAGGCAAAGTGGTGCATTCATTAATATCTGAGGCGAAAACGAATATTTTAATCAAATCAAGAATGAGATGTTCAATAATTTGACATGGTTCAGAAAAAAAGAAAAAAAAACCGGCTCATGTTCTCTATTCCCTGATAACAATTCCCTGCCTAATCTACGTACCTGTGCATCGATTCCCGTTATAAGTGTACCCGGGATCGCAAATACGGCGGTATGGACCAAGACTATTGTTGCATTGTGCGCTTACGTGACACACTGGAAGCGAAGCGGTGCATTCGTCACTTTCTGAAAAAGCAAAAACAAAGCAAAATCAAAGGAGAACCGTGAAGAGGTCGTGGATACACGACTTAGATAATGACACTTTTGTTACGATTAGTTCTTATATACATCAATTGGTTTTGAAAATAAATAAATTCACTTTTAAACATGGATGGCTAATCTTGCTCTTTTGGATAAAATTAAGACTATTTGGAACTATTTTAAACTTTTGCGTTTGTCTCGGTAGTGCATATAGTTAATCATATGAAACGATCCAAATCCAGCCGAAAGGAACTCAAATCTACCCAGAACCACCAACGAGATAAAACGAAACAAAATCCGATGAATTACGAAATGATTGTATTACGTAAAGTGACTATGGTATTCTCAATTACTCGTGGTTTTTTCCTCTCTAATGTTTGTCATTTGGGCTTAGTAAAAGTCATACACTGTGGGGTGATTTAGGGTTGTTTTGGGTTCTATGTTTTAGAAACTGCGCAATAATGAATTTGTTTCACATTAAATCACACACTAATGTACTTGTATATTGTAACCACTTCTTAGTTCCAAATTCCATCGATCACTACTCTGGTAATGCAAGGAAGGCAGTGCATTGCTCACGACGCATACACCCTTGGGTCACATTTTGCAAAATCCCCCACTCCAATAGTGGAATGCAATGAAGAGTCCATTTTAATTGATCAAAACGACTTCAACGACAACGCCAAAGATCTCCGATATGATATGGTTAGACGGGCGAAAATCTACAGTACGCATTTAAAGAAAATTTTTTTTGACATAGTTATGTTTTTTTTTCTTATTTTCTTTTGATTTATTTTTTTTCCGACTAAAAGAGCCTTTGAAATAACTTTTCCATTTGTTTTCTTACCTCTCAGACTGTAACAAAAACCTCGCTACAATTCCATTCCCACAAATTTTACCAAATGAAGAACTTGAAATATCTGTGACGCACCTCTAAGATCGCAGTTATATTTTAAATTGTTCCTTTTGTTGTAGTTGTCGTTGCTTACCAGCGGAACATGAAACTTCTAAACTTAAAAGTAAAATGAATTTAATAAAAATAAAACTAAGAAAACGTAGGGAACCGCGCTAACTTAAATAAAATAAAATATTCATAAAAATGGTGGCTAACAAAGGAAACGGGTTATCTTTTATGAAGGGCAATTTGCAATTTGCTCTTCAGTCTACATATCGTGGTAATACAATACAATGGATTAATGGATTGTGTTTATCTTTAGGACTGTGTTTATCTTTCAAACACCTGCACTAAAGCTTTCATAGGGACAGTCGCTGGGATAAAATCTTTGGTGGATAAAACGGGAACTGCAACGTCTGATGGCATTTACATTTGAGGCACGGTTTTGTTTTTGTCAATGTAGCAGAGGGACGTACGTAACTGGGAGCCCTCTCACTCACCTCTTTTTCAGCCCACACGCATTACAGCCTGAGGCTGGCTGCAATAATTTTGAAAAGGGGGGTGTGGAAAATCCTCATCTTACATGAAAACAAACTGTTTCAACATGGCCAGCAAACACGGCCAACTCGCTTACGTCATGGGAGTGCTCCATAATCTCATGGGCCCACGCTGATGCCCAATTGAAGTCATTATAATTGTAATGTCTCTAAGCTTTCAGTGGGTTTAAAGGAAACTAACAATTGGTAAAATTATGCCAATGCTATAAAACAATCGGTTAATGGGTAGCTCGTTTTCGTCGAGCTGTGGAAGCACTTGGCAAGTTGCCAAGCACCCGCGAATTCTGATATCACTTTGCGCGACTCTTACGCTTCCCCTGTGCTTAGCAATCTCCTGCGTGCTTTCATAACTCCACGGATACACGCTAACCATAAACCATTTGTTAACTGGATTTTGAAAAGTCAGCCTTAAGAGTGACTCATGATTGCAAGTATAAAAATTCATAATTTGAGTTTTCCAACTTAAACTGCAATTTAAACACATTTATATACAGAGCGCAGTTATGTTTCTTTGACTAGCTAAGTTCACAAAATGAAGTTGAAATAAAAGAAGAAGAAGAAGAAGAAGAAGAAGAAGAAGATTGCTTTATGTTAGCGTCTATCCGACCATACCAGCTATGCAACCCAAAAAAACTTATATAAGCCACGTGTAAGAACGAACACTGGCAAGCAAATGATTTCATTTTAAGCTATTGATCTTTAGAAGTCTATCCCAGAGAACCTTAAAGATGTTAATGTGTACACTTTTTCTAAAAATGTCAAAAAATTCATACGCTCAGAGAAATATTCCAAGAAACCTGTCTCTTGAAATTAAGTAATATATATTGACTTGTCCACCGTACCTCTGCTATATCTTAATATACTACAATTATTATTTTTAACGATGCTTTTTGCTCCGTCTTCTTTCTGTCTCCTCGGCTGTATCAAACGTTAGATCCATGGGTAGCAATCGAGAGCCAACTGGGAAACCGAATGGTTTATTTGGCCGAAATGAAAATGCACTTATTCTACAAGATACCTACCTTACTCAGTTAATAACACCTTCGAGTGGTTGCGCCCTAAAATGGCAGTCATAAATATTTAATTCGCGAATATATTTTTAACTCATCCAAGTGGATTAGATAGACGTTAAATTTCCATTTTCAAACATCATACTTCAATTAAACACGACCATGATTTCACTTTAATATGCTAAAACAACCTATTTCTCACAGTATGTGCATTTACAACCATAGAGCTTGTTTGACTCAATTGCGTCAAGTGAACTGCGGTGAGCTAGGAGAATTTGGAACCATGCACTTCTTAGTTCCAAATTCCATCACTACTCAGGTAATGCAAGAAAGGCAGTGCATTGCTCACGACGCATATACCCTTGGGTGACATTTTGCAAAATCCCCCACTCTAATAGTGGAATGCAATGAAGAGTCCATTTTAATTGATCAAAACGACTTCAACGACAACGCCGAAGATCTCCGATATGATATGGTTAGACGGGGAAAATCTACAGTACGCATTTAAAAGAAATTTTTTTTTGGACATAGTTATTTTTTTTTCTTATTTTCTTTTGATTTATTTATTTTTCCGACTAAAAGAGCCTTTGAAATAACTTTTCCATTTGTTATCTTACCTCTCAGACAGAAACAAAAACCTCGCTACAATTCCATTCCCACAAATTTTACCAAATGAAGAACTTGAAATATCTGTGACGCACCTCTAAGATCGCAAATTGTTCCTTTTGTTGTAGTTGTCGTTGCTTACCAGCGGAACATGAAACTTCTAAACTTAAAAGTAAAATGAATTCAATAAAAATAAAACTAAGAAAACGGAGGGAACCGCACTAACTTAAATAAAATAAAATATTCATAAAAATGGTGGCTAACAAAGGAAACGGGTTATCTTTTATGAAGGGCAATTTGCAATTTGCTTTCCAGTTTACATATCGTGGTAATACAATACAATGGATTAATGGATTGTGTTTATGTTTAGCGCAAATTTTATCTTCCAAACACCTGCACTAAAGCTTTCATAGGGACAGTCGCTGGGATAAAATCTTTGGTGGATAAAACGGAAACTGCAACGTCTGATGCCATTTACATTTGAGGCACTGTTTTTGTTTTTTGTCAATGTAGCAGAGGGACTTAACTGAGAGCCCTCTCACTCACCTCTTTTTCAGCCAATACGCATTACAGCCTGAGGCTGGCTGCAATAACAACTGCCGCCAATGACTGACTTTGAGTAAAAGTTGAAGGCTAATTTTGAAAAAGGGGGTGTGGAAAATCCTCATCTTACATGAAAACAAACTGTTTCAACATGGCCAGCAAACACGGCCAACTCGCTTACGGCCTGGGAGTGCTCCATAATCTCATGGGCCCACGCTGATGCCCCAATGAAGTCATTATAATTGTAATGTCTCTAAGCTTTCAGAGGGTTTAAGGAAACTAACATTTGGTAAAATTATGCCAATGCTATAAAACAATTGGTTAATGGCTAGCTCGTTTTCGTCGAGCTGTGGAAGCACTTGGCAAGTTGCCAAGCACCCGGGAATTCTGATATCACCTTGCGCGACTCTTACGCTTTCCCTGTGCTTAGCAATCTCCTGCGTGCTTTCATAACTCGACGGATACACGCTAACCATAAACCATTTGTTAACTGGATTTTGAAAAGTCAGCCTTAAGAGTGACTGATGATTGCAAGTATAAAAATTCATAATTTGAGTTTTCCAACTTAAACTGCAATTTAAACGCATTTATATACAGAGCGCAGTTATGTTTCTTTGATATAGCTAAGTTCACAAAATGAAGTTGAAATACCTGCGACCTACCTCGAAGAACGCAGTTATATTTCTATGAGGAAGTTGATTTTTACCGACTAAGCCTGCATTCATATTAACTCGTTATTTTTTTAATAAATTAATTACATTTTTTTACCTGTGCAGTTAAGACCGTATGCAGAAATCCTATTATAATTTAGTTTCCTAGAATCTTTGCAAAATGAAGTAATTAAAATACCTCAGTGCGACGTACTTCTAAGAAGGTAGTCACAATTTGAAGTCTCCCTTTGTTATAGTTACCGTTTCTTGGAAGCGGA
>BLAZ01001251.1:1206831-1209331 GCA_014633955.1 Acropora tenuis
AAAAAAAAAAAAAAAAAAAAAGAAAAAAAAAAGGTTTGAAAATCCATATGTGACATTCCAGAACTTATTCTTAGTGTTCAGTATGCTTCTTTGGCCATAAATAATCGTTAAAGTCTTCAACATAGCTCATACACGTAAAGAGGACAAAAAAGATCAAAGGAGCACTAGTTGTTCAATACAGGTCATACAGTAAACAAAATTACGTCATTTTACTGATTTCATTTCAGTCATAGGTTACTTTGCAAAAGGAGACCATCTACAGCTCATAAAAGTCATAAAATCATATAAATTAACTGACTAAGCTCTTTTGTTGCTGTTTAATGACTAAATCCATTTTTTCTAACCGTTTACTGACTAAATGGCGTTTTTTTTTTGACTGATTACTGATTAGAACCATACCCCCTTGACACCCTCTGGAACGGAGGTAGACCCTCGAATTCTGCCAACTGGAAAGTATGTCACCGACCTGATATAATTAAAGAACTTGGCCTCAACAACAAAAAAAAATAATAATATAGTAATATAAATAAATAAATAAAAACAAAAAAGATGTCGGAATGAATGTTTTGACCTGCTAATCACCCGTTATCGCAGTCCGTAGACTGAATTGAAAACGGCGCAGCTTAACGAAGTCGGACCGAACGAGCTGTGCTGCCAGCTAGGCGCTCGGCCCCTGAACACGATCCATATATGACTTCGGAGCACAGCACCACAGCCAGATGTATTAGACTGGGACTTGATTTTGAGGAGAAAACCCTCGAAGTCAGGTTGACATCGACTGAAACACAATCCACATACAACATTTGTAGTAGAGGTGGAAGGCGAGATTGATGTCCACTACACCACCCTGACTTCCAAATAAGATAAGGAAACAGTATCACAGTTTAAAAAGAGGTCACATACAGTTGCAATCAAACAAGAGCAACGCCAATTCGTTTGATTTGAACAGTTACAACATGAGTTCTGAAATATTCTCTTGATTATTCTTAGATTTTAGAGAAGAGTATGCCACTGCAGGCTTTTGCCTTACTTGATTTAATTGTATTATCCAGATCTTCAATGTGCAAAAATGTATTCTGAGAAAAACTCATCCTCGGGTACATTCAAAAGATATTACCCCTAAAATTTCGGAAATTTCAGCCTTAAATTCTAAATAAATCGAGAGAATTCAAGTTAGGCCAACATCACTATGTGCATGTGATGGATGAAGAAGCTTCGCTTATCCACAGCATCGGGAACTTCTTATGCAGCAGAGAAATTGTTTTACATGGCAAAGAAAACCATTAAAAGCCCCCTGGGTAAGGGGCATAAATTTTATGACAAATAGCCCTTCCTTAGGGAAGAGTATGAATACCCACAGCGTAAATAATATCTTTTGCTAGTTGTCTAGAATAGCAAAACATGTTCCCTCAACCTTTTAGACAACCTTTTAGGTTGTAGACAAAGAGTTAACAGATCAAAGTTTAATATTTACTTTTCTTCGGTAAAAGTTAGAAACAAATGTAACGATTTTTCGGTCCAGCAAAGTCGTTCAAGACTAAACTCACCTCCCCCGCGGGGAAAAAAAGGAATACCAAAACTGTACCATTCCCTCTGGGTTCCCGTGGGTTCCCCGCTCCAGGGCTGTCCCGGGGGTTGACCAACGAGAAAGTAGATGATAAGTACATTACACTTGACACGGCTTGGGCCGAGCAGACTTGCTTTCAAACTATCACGGGCGACTCCCGTCTGGCCTTGCAACTCAGTCTATTCCGAATGTCGTGGGTTCGATTGCCACCCGGCTCAGAGATTTTTCTCTGTCCTTGGTTACTGCATAAAGAAGTTCCTGATGCTGTGGATCAGCGAAGGTTCTTCATCCATCATATGCACATAGTAGCGTTGGTCTCACTTGAATTGTCTTCGTACACATAGACACCGGTACCCTGCTTTGGACAACACTCTTTTTACTCTAAATAGAGTTTTACTGTAAAACAAATTCAGTTGCCGAAACCCTGGCCTTTATTAACTCACTAAAGGTTTCTTAAGCTTGAGACTTGAGACTTTTTTTTTTTCCGCAAGAGTTCCTCATAAAAAAAATCCCTTGTCCTTCCGCTTAATTTCATTCCAAGAACAAAGAGCTCGTTTAAGGCGCCAAAATCATGCACCCAGTGGCAAGCATAATTATTTTCGCGGGAATTGAATTAACTTTAATTAATTATGATGTAGAACTTGACAAAAGATAAATATTTTAATTAATTGATAACAACATCACAGGCTGCCACTTGAAGTAAAAAGGTTCTAACATACATGACTGATCATGCAGAAGAGCAATTAATTTAATCATTGGTAAATTGCCGAAGGGAGCAAAGAGTGTTTATAAAGTTTGTGTTAGCCGTTAACTCTGATAGACCGAATTTTCGTGCTTCACCTCGAATTCCCCACCTACGAAGCGCAACCCTTCATTCGAATTAGAGAAGTGTGGTTTGAAATACTGAGGGGCCCGTTTCCCGAAAGTCCCGAA
>BLAZ01001251.1:1320008-1323272 GCA_014633955.1 Acropora tenuis
CCAAACATTTTTATCTCGTTGTTTCTGCCTGTTGATCGAGTTTGCAAATGTTTTTTAAAGAAACGTCTGACGCGTACAACTAGCTCATTTGCATAGAGTAGCGCCTGCACCTTCATTATTCGGCGAGCAAAATTTTCACTGGAATTTAAATGGTTTCTTAGTTACATTTACGACAATTTTCACATCTTATCTTTGAAGAGTGTCATTCCGCACTTTGTGGCGTGTTTGGTATTCCTCGGAATCGCAATTTCTTTCACTAAATTAATTTCCTCTTCAGGCACATCCACAAAAAAACGCGAGGCGACCGCTATAATCACCTTCGTGGAGGTGATTACAGCGGAATATGACGCCGTTCTCAGTCAATGGGAGCGCGCGAATTTCTATAATCACCTGAGTAATTATACTAAAACGTCATAGTACGCTCAACCAATCAGATTGCTGGAAACTCTTTGCTCAGCTCTGAAATTATACTAAAACTCGATAGAAACACGGTACATGTTTTATATTTCTTATTTATATCAATATTGAAACCCCTAAGCAGTGCAGCTGGAATTGTAGATTCTACTAATACCCGGCTGAGTTATGAAGATGAGTAGGAGCATCAATATAAGTTAAATCTGTATGGAATTTAATACAATTCAAAACATTTATAGGAATAGAGCAGTTCCATAGCAAGTTCTTATGTTAGCCTGACTAAAGTTATTTCTGTAACTCGTAAATTCAAGTTGTTGTTGTTTTGTTTGTTTTTTTTATTTTTTCTTGTCGTTGCGAAAAAAAAACAGTTAGGTAATTTAGTTTCTTTATTTGGTAGCATAAATCACCACAGTGACTGGAGAAAAAGGAAGAAAGAAAAGAAGGACATGGTAAATTGTCTCATTGTAAGAACACAAGAATACTTCACTGAAATATTGTACCTAATTGTTAAATTTGGTGGCAATGCTGGAACAAGCTTAACGATATTTCTTCTTATTATTATTCAATCAAAATATTTTCCCGTTTCTTATTGGTTGAAACTACACGCATAATTCACCATAACCAGCTGCTCTTCACCAAATTTGGAAAGAAACCCCGTCATATTGAATCGTTGAAACGAAAAAAAAACTGGAAAGAGATTGTGTTACTTTTGTTAGCCCGAAATGGCTGCGATTAGGTTTAGAAGTTTGAGCGAAGAAAATATTGCCCAGTTACTTAATGATAAAGACAGTGAGAATACCAAAAAGCCGACAAAACAACATCGCCTAATTTTTGAGTCTTACCTCAAGGAGAAAAACATCAGAAATCCTACAACTGGAGTGGAGTTAGCGGCAGTTTTACGAAAGTTTCGGTCGTTTGACGAAAGTTTTACGCCCAGGCGAGAAACAAGGATGGACAGGTGCAAAATTGTTTGATCTAAGGCTCATTTTCTCCTTTAAGAGTTTGAAAATGTTTTGAATGAATACTAAAGCAATTAATGAATTCAGCTTTCGGAGGATATAAAGAGTTCTGCAGATATCGGAGAATGTTATCCACGAGGCCTTCGGCCTCTGTGATTAACACCCTCCTCGACCTGCAGAATTCTTCATATCCTACTTAGCCTCATTCAATAATTGCTAAATATCGGCAGCAGGAAGGTCGTTTGTCTTACATCTCAGAGATCTGCTCTTAGTTACAATTTCAAGCAACCAAGGCTATTTTACATTTGGGGTCAGAACAATTGCCCGTTGTTATTTGTCTTTAAAGTTTAGTGGTAGGGATAATGAAAATGCCTGAATGCAACTGCAATAGTTCAAATTTAACTTAACCATAATTAAAAAAATATAGTGTTTTACACTTTCCTACAAGATGATAATAGGCGAGAATAATCTCAGGCTAGTGCAATTTGCCATTTGCCTTTAGGCTTTTTGGAGGAAAAAAGACAATGTTTTGGTGCATGAATAAAAACGTTTCTATAATGCCCAAACTGCAGCCAGGGAGGGTCTCATATACGCTCATGCACAACAGTCATTAAGATCTTTATTACCAATACTGAAACAACCCAAGCACTTTATTAATGCTAACCGTAGGCGTAAACAATGCAATACATGAATATGTCAAAGAAAGTGTTCAGGCCTTAGGTTGACATAATGGTTAAAGGTTGGGTTGATTAAGTGTTGGTAAAAGGATAACCTGTAGTTCATTTTCACAAATCTTTCGTTCATGTTTACTTCGTGTTCCAAGTTTCCATATTTTGAGTTTTTGAAGCACTGTTAGATTTATTATAAAGTTATTATTTAGAGCGGAACTTAGTTAAATATGAAAATGTTTTAATGCTCACTAAATCACTCACCTACTTGTCAATTTCTTTTCAAAGAAAATCGGGAGAGAAAGAAGGCTGAACTTGGAGAAGTGAAAGGTATTTTTTTTAGTTATCGTATCTATATCAAATTTTAGGGCGAGAGTTGAAGTAGATATAATTATGCGTTTTCGTAAGTTCCTTTTTTTCTATCTTTTTGTCATTAGTGGCGTTTCATAGTCGTAGGCATTATTCACACCTTAGGGACGGACCATTAGAAAAGTGATTGGGGGGTGGGGGATTTTCAGCTGGTACGAATTTTTTTTTTTCGCGCACTGCTTGTGCAGGGATTTAATTTTCAGGTGAAACAACTTGCACGAATTTTTTTTTTAGACAAATATTGCTTTTTTTAACAGTGACATCTTGATTCATTATCTATCTTTTTGTGATTTATAAATTATTGTACACTCACAACAGATTAAAGGATACAGGCCACTTTTTAATGCAAAATCTTTTCGAAAATGTACACACAGTGAGAGACGAGGAAGCCACTTGGAGAAGACGGCTTCCCTGTACATTTGTATCGTGTTGAAAACAATTTCGTTCATCGAAAACTCCAGTCCCGTCCATATTTGTTCTGTTCTACAGTGTAATACAGTCTCATATTTTGCGCGTTCTCTTGACCAAGTATGGTACAATGACGTAATAGTGGAATAATAAAATACAATACTAATACTAAGTTGCACTCATTTGACTTTATAGTAATTATTGGGTGATAAGTAGTTACTCTGGTTAATTACATGTATTTTATATTGATTATAATGCAGTATACACTGTATGTTGCAGGTAGTTTGGCTGAAAATGAAAACCATACTTTGTTGACTCGTTAATGTTGGTAACAGTTACAGTTTTAACACTACTACTACATCTAAATGCTCTTTTTCATTTTATTATAGAATCATTATTCAAGGCGATAAGACCCATCCTCTAATTTTTATTGTGGGCACAAATGA
>BLAZ01001251.1:1331420-1333920 GCA_014633955.1 Acropora tenuis
GTAGTGGCAGACTCCAATGCAGTCGAAGAGGTTAGTTTTTGGTTACTGTATTTTCCACGAGGTAAATCTCGCCTTTCTCTCAGTTAAACAACAGCGCTTTGATTGCCTCTCTAAGGTATAGACATCATTCTTGATTCCGGTTTCCAGGTTTTACAAGGTTTTTTTCCTGAATAGCATACCTACAGATATTTTGATCAATAACAACAGTAAGATTTTCTTATAGCAGCTTAAATTTTCTCATAAATAGTTGCTTAGGTTGCAGAAAAAGTTCCGGGGACCATCAGAGGGTAGACTTATTTTTCACACACAAATTAAAAGAGCTGCAGCAGGGTATGGCAGACTCAGAACACCAACAGATTGAAACTGTTTGCAATAAAAGAAAAACACAACTCTTAGGCCGTGTCATGAACTCTCAATGATGTGTTATAGTCTAACCATATAACCACATTTCCTGTCAAATCAAAGGGAAAGTTAGTCTTTATCAAAACTATCACATAGTCTAGTTCAAAGTGAGTAGGCTCCGTGCTTTCACCACGAACATATGCTTTAAAGGATATCGTCAAGCAAGACTTATGTTTCAAGTAGTGCTCTTTCAGAGGCAAGCGAAGGACTTATATGTGAGTGTTAACCTTGTTCCTCGTAATTGTTAGCCTGAGTCAGTTTTCCAGTCATTGGCTTCACCTTAATAGTCAGCAGAGAAAGAATTACTAATTGTATTACTTGAAATAGTATCGTTAGCTTTCATGGTTGGCGTATCAGACGAGTATGTAATTATGCTACATGGAACTGAATGCTCTCGCCAAGTTATTTTCAAGTAGCTTATACCTATTATACTCTAATCAAGTTTCAGTTTACGGCTAGAAGAAGATTACCGTTGTCAAAGGAATGACATCAAGCTATAATACTGCATCCGAGTTTTTCTATTTCGGCAAGCCCGTAAAGTAGTCCCAGTTATCGTGTTTTAACTGGCCCAAGTCACAACACCTCTTGGTCAACCTCTTATTGTGGAGCACTTGTAGTAGAATCGTCCTGCAAGCATTTCTGATACAAATTGGCCGGGATTTTTCTTCTTCATAATAGCTGATTACAATTTGGTAGAGTTTATTATGCGATCACTTGGCCAATTTACATATTTTAAAAATTGGATTATCTCTGGAACAAAAACTAGAGATATTTGAAAATAGTAAACAGCTTTCTCCCTCTTGTACAGACAATTTGTTTATGTTTTAAAGTGGCTTGAAAGCAGTATCGCAATCGTCTTTCCTTCCTGTTCAAATTTATCCCCGAACTTCTGATTGTTCAACTCAAAGGAATCTACACATCACTTTAATTCTTTTTTGCAGGTACAAAAATTGATTTTTCCAATAATGAGTTATAAATTAAGGCATTGACTGTCAAAACTGACTTTGCTTTGAATTAGCAAGAACTGCAATAACTGAAAAAGAAATCACACACACACATGAGCCGGAGTGCTCAAACCAGATAACTAGTGAGCGTGCGCAATTGCTAGCGGCAATGACTTATCCCAGTAGAGTGCTGGGAGTAGTAGTAGTAGTTGGTTAGGTTTAGTAGGAGTTAGGGTTAAGAGAAGAGTTCGGAGCAACAGGTGTTGTAAGCCGAAATACAAGCAAATTTTACTCTACAGTGCTAGTGCGTTGCTTTTCAAGTAATTCAGAGTCTCGATAACTTTCGCAAGGCGAGCCACTGTACTATACCATGTATTTTCCCTTCTTATCAGTGCAACAGTTCAAAGGCTTTTTCGAACTAGTAGCGCATTTTCGGCCACCATTACTTGTTATCTCTTTTCAGTGCATTAATGGGCATTTTCCCATTTCACTCCACTTTATTCAAGTAGTCTTGCCGTTACTTTCTTTACGAAAACAAGAATCAGAGTTTGGTAAGGCTAATGTACATAACTGTTTTCTTTTACCTGTTGATTTGTCAACTATCTTAGGCCATTTTTCAGGTGGTAATAATATAAATGATCTCGGAGACGTTAAATTTCACTATCTACCGCTTGATCTTATAGTGTTAACATCAACAAAAAAAATAACAGGCATGAATGATTTTTTTTTTCTGCAGTGCCTGGTGGGGAGATTGGAAAAATTCTTTCATCTTACCCGGAAGGCAAGCCACCTCAGCTCCGTGTCACGCTAAACAAAAAACAACTGATATTCAAGTGATAAACAAGGACTTGAACGAAGATGACCTTTTTACCAATTGATATTTTACTAGCGACTGTGGAAGACTGTGAGTTCTTGAGCTGTCTTCCTTTTCTGGACCTACATTTCAAAAGTTACATATCTGATATTGGTTTTCTGTACTTTGGACGCATGGGAGGTTACAGTTGTCATAAAAACTGGAAGGTTGGATTAATGTCTTGTTCTAAAGGTCTACAATCCCAGGGGGTCCTTTGCCAAAGGTTCGGACTGCAATGAGAATTTTGCAGCCTAAGGCTATAGTTTCAGTGCGAATTTGCTCTAGCTTAGTCCGAGAGAAG
>BLAZ01001251.1:1343920-1351420 GCA_014633955.1 Acropora tenuis
TTTCAACGGTTAAACAACTTTTTACAAAAGACGGAAACAGTTTTGTTAAACAAGCGTCATGGACAAAGAATTCTGACATTTGAAGAGGAAAGCCACAAAGGGTGGGAAAGGCAGGTGGTGTTCGCCCACGAGTCGTTTCGCCAACAGTCAGTTTGCAAACACCTTGGGTCAATTCGCAAACGTCCGATAGTCAGTTCACAAACTTCTAACATCAGTTTGCTAATGGTGCCAATGGTAACTAAATGAATTAGAGATTGTGTACTCTATGCTTAGTGAAAATATCGTTTAAAACTGATTTCCAAGTGAAAACTGCCATGCCGCACCGTAAAACCATAATGTAGAATCGCCGACGCAGAAGGTCAAACGAGAACTGGAATTTGAAAAGAAAATATATTATGAAAGAAGTGTTATATGAAGTGCAATGTTTGAAAATTCAGGTGACTCAACGGGTCATGGGTTCGAATCCCGTTGAGTCACCTGAATTTTTCAGGTTCATAAGACAATTGCTAAATTGTCCAGCAAGTGCGAGGATCATATCTTCATTTGAAAATATATATATCATACAGACTATTGATTTAGCGATTCCATCGTGCTGCAACTAGCTTAATTTACGCGTTCATAATTCTAAATAAAGATTCATGTGTAAAAATTGCTTGAAACAATACACACAATTGAAATGAATGCCATCAGATACCGCTTACCGAAGTTAAAAATCGAAGCAGTAGCAGTTGAGAAAAAAATAAATTGCCCAAACTCTCGGCTATAAGCCGAACCCCTGTCTCCGAAAATTTTCTTTGGTCTGAATTTCTATTTCGGTCTGAATCTGCTCTTGACTATGTACTAGCCTTACAAGTAAGCCTTTGTTAGTTTAGCCTTGATAACTATAAAGAGTACGCGTAATATATCAGGTTTGCGAACTAACTATCGGACGTTTGCAAATCGACCCCACACGTTTGCGAACTTACCGTTGGCGAAAAATAAAACTCTATGGCAACCCCATATAATTATTAATAGGGGATAGGGAGAAGATGACATCCTTATAATAACAAGCCTCTGCCCTATGGGCGCCTTTAATCCCAGTAGAAATGTCATTGAGATAGAAGATCAAAAATTGCTTGAGCAGAACATTTTAAAAAAAAAACTTACACTTAAGAAAGCCTGTTTTGCATGCCATAGCTCTGGCATCTCCTCAATATGCTTCAACCGACCAGTGGCACTTTCACACCCCAGGCGTAACTTTTTTTCTCCCTCCCTAGTTGATCCTCAGCAACAGGCCTTTTGGTGCCATTTAAAATTCTGTCCAACCTGGCCTGCCTTGCATTTGATGCTTCATTTTCAGGGACCTGCTCATTTTCTGGTGCATAAACCACACCAAGAAGATTTTCCAAGTAAGCCTTTGCTGTTTCCTGTTTTGTTGTCCAATTGTTATAAGATAGCAATCAATTGGTATTGTGAGGAGAAACTAGATGTTGATCAGTATTCACAGAAGGGAATTAATATAGGCACCTCTATATCATCTGTATGTAATCTGCTTAAATTTCTTTCTTATTTACATAGCACAAACTTCCATTTAAATAGACAGTGTCACGGTTAGTAGTAGTGGCCTGTTGTATAGGCGACTAGGAATTGACAAAGGCAAGTTTAAGGATGATATATTACGTTTCAACGGTATATAACTGAGTTGTTACTTTAACAACTGAGCTACGAAGCCACTGAGGTTGGGAGCTGGTCATTTGTGGGGTCTAATGAGCCTGTGAGGAATTAATGTAAAGGCAATATCGTCCGTTCTTGCTCAAGGACAGAATTCTGTCTCTGGTAAGGCTTTGCTTTGAATACATCGTTAAACTCTTGGAAACGCTTAGCGATCTCTGCATGGTCAACAGTCTTGGTAGGAACAACAAATTTTTTAAGGCATGTCCGCGAACCAAAAGCCTGGCAAAAGTTGGCATGAACATCATTAGGGTATAGCCATGTGGGACATCGGCGGGCAGCTTTCCAAGGTCCTGGAACCTGGGGATCAAGGGCACTGTAAGGCAAAAATATTTACTAGTAGACACATCGGAACGCCCAGAGGTTCCACTGCAGAGGACGGGCGAGCCATTCTTGAGAATTCTGGGAAGGGAAAAGTAGGACCGAACTGGAACCCTTCTTGCCCAAAAGAAATCGATCGACTGAGAAGGCCTGGATGGTCGCCCATCAGAATGGTTTTGGTCGAATATCCGGAACAATGAGCGTGAAAGCCCCATGAAGCTCTTGGTCGACAACGTAGCGAAGAAGAGGTCCCAGAAGAAGAAAAGGTGGAAACACGTAAATGTATATTGTGTCCAGCCGGTAGGGGATTAGCGAAAACGTTGATCCTAGCGGATCCGGGGGAAGCCCAGGGCGTGTCGTGGGGTAGAGGCCTGCCGTAGATATTTTACAGTCCAAGGACATTAAATCGAATGAATGAGGACCAAACAGGCGTTCCAAAGATAGCCAAATGCAAGCCCCAACAGAAAGCATACAGTTCAAATGCGACCAGTTCTGTCAGGCGCGTCAGCGGGATTATGCGATTAAGGCACGAAGAAAGTTTGAATGCTGAAGTTCTGATCTCGACTATAACGATAAATCTCTTTGACAGCCTCGTTGATGCGGAA
This sequence comes from Acropora tenuis, assembly GCA_014633955.1. Taxonomy (NCBI): domain Eukaryota; kingdom Metazoa; phylum Cnidaria; class Anthozoa; order Scleractinia; family Acroporidae; genus Acropora; species Acropora tenuis. The sequence continues at coordinate 1,346,557 of BLAZ01001251.1, forward strand.
TTCCTGCAACTCATGCAGACTTAAGAACTTTGTTGTCAATATGGATATCAACGCGGGAATTTGACAAATGCCCTTTAAAGGAAACAAGAGCATTCAACAAAGCTCTTGGCTCCAACAAATTGACATCTGTAGAAGGATTAGAGGGCCAGTAATCTCTGGACACCAACTTCCGTCCGTCTCGAAACAGAAAGGCACTCCAAGCGCGCCTCGAGGCTTCAGAAAAGAAGAAAATCGTTACGTGAAGCTCGGAGCGCCAAGGGAAACAATCCTTCCAATCATCAACGGAGCGCCAGTATAAAACCTCTGTTCGAAGGTTTCCCTCAACATGAACAAAAGGCTTAGAGGAGCAGTAGAGCTGGGAAATGGCCTTGAAAGTTTCACGGACGTAGAGTTTGCAACCAGGGATGGCCAAACTAAAAGAGATAACTTTTCCCGCAAAACTCTGAAGGGTTTTAATACCAACACCCAGGGAGGATAAACCTGAGTATGTTGAGCTTGAGTTTATTGTCAGGCGGAAGAAGGAAAGCTTGCCGAAAGGAATCGCAAAGAAAACCGAGAAAACGAATAACAATAGAAGGGAGGCACTGCGATTTAGCGATAGCTATGAAGTAACCTGCCTCTATGAGAAGATAGCATAAAATGTAGGCGGCGGGCTCAGCGAGTACTCTGTCAGGGGATAGAGTGGAACTGGCTGGCGCCCGACAGAGTTCAACAACGTGACGATCGTCTGTGTACTGAGACACAGGAACCCCAAACGAACGTGCTGCAATCGTAACGGCAAGACCGAGATTGTGATATATGTAAGTACTCGCCTTCCATCCAAACGGGAGAGTACAAAACACAAGGTAAACGCCATTCCATTCCAAGCCAAAGAAGGTCCGTGACGAAGGATGAAGCAGCATATGCTGATAGCCATTTTTATCAACAAAAGACGTTTGAAAATGGCCAGGAAAAACATAACTGGGCAAGTCTGGGAGGTGGTCAAGATTGAAAGGGAGGTCTTTAATCCACAGATTAAAAAATCGTTCATCCTGACATAAACGAGGCTTGGAAGGTTCCACAGTGAGAAGAAGGACCAAATGGGGGGAAGTTACTTCGCCATCCCTGCCTCAAACCGCAAGTACCACAGCGTCTACCCAATCGACGACAGTATCAGTGATAAAGTCCCCGAATTTTCTCAAACCTTGGCGTTGTCAAGTCGCATGGGAGGAGGGAAAAGCGAATCATATGAGGAGCCTATAAAGTTCCCATTGAAGGGCTTGAAAAGCCAATCAATAGTAAGGACCTCCTTAATACTCTCCACAAGGTCCAACTGAGATGAACCATGCCCGCTCAGCAAGTGCTCTCACACTGACAAGTGGTTGTGGATTTCACCCGCTCGGAAATACTCAGGGCTGAGGAAACGAGGCTGGTTTAACGAAGCTTGATTGGGGTTGACTGCGAACATACTTGGTGAAGGGAGGGGGCCAACAGAAAGCGAGGGCACCTGCGTAATATAACATAGAGGAATATCACCGTTTGACGAATTTGCGGCCACTGCAACAACCCTGGCATGGAATGAAGCAGGATCCTAAAAATGGGAACAAAGGAAAAAATCCCGTGAAAACTAAAGAGAAAACAAGCAGGGAATCCACCCCTCCGTTAACCCCGAGCTCCTAACTAGGTCCGAAATTGAGATACAGAGCAGGTCCCCCCAAGGTCAATGAAGAGAGCGGATGTGGAAGAACGAGAAACGGAACGAAAGAAACAAGGCCAAGGAAAATAACAATTTATTGGAAAATACAACACAAACTGCCTCAAAGGCCAGGTCTAGGAACTAAAAACGCCCGGATCGTCCCTGACCACCTTGACGCCTCACCAGGTTATTACAGGATGAACGGGCAACATGCCCCAACTTATGGCATCGAAAGCACTGAGTGCTTTGCTGAAGCAAATAAGGAGGCGGTCTGAGCGCAACGGATCCATAGCCAGAGGAGGCAGGAGGAGCTTTGCCAGCGCCCTTCAAAATAGTAGTGGCTTCCCTGGAAACTTAAGCACGAACAGGATCCCCCAATAACCCGAGAAAAAGTTGCTGCAGCTGAAGGTGGTCCAAGGCATCCGTCCTGGTCCTGATCTCATCAAGAGCAGCCGCATACTCGTCCGCTTTCTTGTGGCTTTCGTTTCTTGGCAGAAGAACCAGAGACTGTAGCAGATCAAGGCCCTCATATTTGTCAAACAACGTGGTAGGGTGACTGATGTATCGACGCAAGGGTGCGAGAACCGACTCTGAACTTTCTAAAGTCTTCAGCTGCTCCAAAGACTTGATCTTATCCTCAAGAACCTTAATATGGGCAGCGGCCAATGACAAAACAAACAGTCCAAATCAATTTGACTTAAAACTCCAATTTATTCTTCATAAACAATATCTCGCAACACGTAATACCTTCCATAATGGTATACCACAACAATAGACTGCCGCTACCAGAGGTACACGCAAAAACAGTCACGCAATAACGCGTTGCCCCTATCAGTACCATTCAAAAACAGTCGCGCAACAGCACGTCGCCTCGCCAGTTGTATACACAAACACAACACTTGCCTTCACCAGTGGTATACGCAAAACGGCCACACAACAACACGTCACCTTTACCGGTGGCACACGCAAAAGAGTCACTCAACAACATGTTACCTTCGCCAGTAGTACCCACAAAAACAGCCACGCATCAACGCGTTGCCTTACCGGTGGAAACCGAAAAAAAGTCACGCAATAACACGTTGCCTTCACCAGTGGTACACGCAGAAACATTCACGCAAAAACACACCATCCTCACCAATGGAAAACGCAAAACAAAACGCGCAATAACACGTTGCCTTCACCGGTGGTACACGCAAAACAGTCACGTAACAACACGTTGCTTTCACCAGTGATACACGCAAAACAGTCACATAACAACACGCTGCCTTCACCAGTGGTACACGCATAAACATTCACGCAACAACACGTTGCCTTCACCAGTGGTACACGCAAAAACAGTCACGCAGCAACACGTTGCCCTTACCGGCGGTACACACAAAACAGTCATGCAACAGCACGTACCCTTCACAGGTGGCATACGCAAATAGTTACCCAACAATACGATGCCTTGACCAGCGGTCACGCAACAACAGTCATACCTGTGGTATTCGCAAAAACAGCGCCAAAGAACAGGATACCACAGTAACGTCGACGCGATTGTCTAAACCGGCGGTACGTCGCAAGAAACGCCCTGCCACAACAAATAGCCTAGACTAGTGCAAAACGTATGCAAAAAGAAGTAAAACCAAAGTTTTTTTTGTCTCTTTTGCTCGACATAAATTCACTCGCTCCGAGAGACAAAGAAACATTCGAAAAATGCTAGCCAAAAACAAAACGAAAAAAAACGTAACAGAGGGCCACAAAGGCATGCAAAAAAACGAGGAGACAAAAGCCCTAAAACAATACAGAGCACGAAAACAATGGCTCCAAAGAAGAAAAAAGAGTATACTGGTTTACCGAAATAAGCCCAAGGCAAAAGAACCAAGAAAGAAAACATAAATGAACCGGAAACAAACGTAGGCACTAAAGCTACAGACAGCGGGTAAACCCACCTAGGGACCAACAATATTGCTAGGAAAATTACCTCTTCCACGGTTTCAACAGCCGGGGCCGGGGCCGGGGCCGGGTCCGCCGCTAGAACTGGTGCCGGCAGCGGTGCGAGAACCGGATCAACAGTAGGTGGTTCTTCTTCAGCTGGCAGTGGCTCAATGGCCGCGTGCTCCACGATTGGAGCAGCGACGGGAGCGGGTGGAGGGGGAAGACGATGTTCTGCCACCTATGCTGGTGGCGGTTGACTGCACAGGAGCAGAAGCGAAAGTTTGCCGTCGTCCCGGAGTACGGTTAAAATGACTACGTTTCAGGCGGCGCGACAAAATATATACTCTAAGACCGCAAAGCATTAACACTACTATAAGCATGCGTGGCAACGGGGGAATTCGAACGCATAATGAAAACTTCTGCCATGACCTAATTAATTATGCAGTGAGAGTAAGACAATAAGGAACATTCACTCTAAGCTAGATAAGTTGGCATTCACTTTACACATTGATCTACGTTACAGTGGCGAAGATTTGCAACCTATTGTTGCTTAGGTCATTATCGATCAATTACCAGAAGCACACTGGTACGCAGACGACACACAATTATATGTTTACGTTCTAATTCTCTTCATTCAAACGAACGTAAATCATTTTACCCTTAAATTCCTGTAATCCAAACAAATAACACTAGAAATATGGAAGGATACGCAAGCGGATCCAAGACTCATATGAACATACAAAGTAAAGAGGAAGCTCTTCTCTTACCACGAAAAAGCTGATTATCAGCGCCCAAATCAATTTTTTTTTTCTTTGCACCGAAGGGTTGTTCCGTTTGGCGTCTCTTGCAACTGGCAGCTTCCCTGGCCTTCTTAAGGCGTTTTTCATCTTCGGAGCCGGATGCAAGTTCGTCTGACTCGTACTCGGCTACGACCTGCCAACCGCCCTTGCTTTTATCAGCGATTTTTATCAGCTTCTGCCGCTTTCGAGTACGTTGCCTGCCTTCTTGGGAAAGTTTCTTGATTTGCGACAAATTTGGCTCGATGCTGCCACCCTCGGTTTCAATACATTCAAAAATGCTATCTAATTCAGCATTAAGTTCAAATCGTTTCCGATTCCCTTTGAACTTTAGCTGCACAACTTCTTTATCTAACTTACTTCTTAGCTCAATTTGCTTTCCTTTGTCTTCTATTTTTTTCTCAAGGAAATCTTTAAACATAAAAACGACTTGATCAACGGCTCCTTAGTTACCTCCACTATCACCTGAAAAAGT
>BLAZ01001251.1:1416047-1418547 GCA_014633955.1 Acropora tenuis
GCTTTCATCTGTGAGGCAGCGAACGATTGTGAACATGTTGACTTCAGCGTTGAAAAACTCCATTTCACAAATTATGGACACTGGCTTGTTAGATTCAGCAGATTTAATGATAATTTATAGATAAACATATAATCTGATGGTTAAACTTTCTCAGTATAACCTTATAAGTTGAAATACTTTCATCATTAAAAGCTGAAGATCGGAACTGGCGAAGTTAAACCCCTTCAAGTGAGCATAATTTCATAACAGAGACCTTCAAGTTTTGATTTCAGTGAATTAGACATGTATAGCTTTGTGCCCACAAAGGACGTTGACGCATAGGATTTCTAAATCATGCATAGCCAGCTCCACAGTAAACTCACTTTCCGGTCACCAACATTTCCTACTGTTTGTGGGCTGCCTCAGAAACTTGCTAACAAATGTTGAAACTCGCAAATGGAAAAATCATCATTCCAAGGATTTTGCCTTCGTGTTTAAACAGTGTTGTGGTGACACAGGTTCCTTTCTTTCTTTGCTGGCTTTTTCTATATTTGTTGTGAGATCAAAGATATGTCTGACCACTTCATCCGAAGTGTTGTTCTTTTAATCTCTTTCTAGTTTCAAGAATCTCTCCTCTTCAAGCTGTTGAGCCCAAAATGCAGCATCATCGTGTACATAGTAACCAAGAATTAAAGACCTCGCAATAATACGAGTAGTTTTTAGGCTAGTCATGTTGAATCTAGTAAGCGAAAACTATGCATGAATGGTAAAGGCTGTCAAATTGATTTGTATGTAGGTTACATTCATCCGGCACAATCAATCTCTTATTAACAATCCCATGATTCAGGAAGAAATTTTGTGGGTAACAAACGTTAAAAGTATTATCAACATGCCGCGTACTCTTCTGTCTATGTTGTAACTAAATGGAATAGACATCTCTTGTTTGAATTGGAATGCCTGCGTATAACACGTTCTGTTATCACAAGCAGAGAAAACACCGGCTGCAAGGCAGAAGTTTTAGTTGGCATTTGCTTAAACTTGTAGAAAGGCTGCGTAAAAAGATGCTGAGAGATACAACGACAAATCCAAACCGAAAATGTAAAATCTTGTTTTGTTTGCGATTGTATATGCAAACTTATGAATAAGTCGAGCACGATGAAGGACGCTAAGATCAAGTTGTTTGGCGTCCTATACACGTGTACACAGCTCAGAAGTAATGTAGAACGGTGACATATTAAGACTGTAAGTAAGAAAGTGACAATCCTGTCAGATGGATAACCATAAAAATTGCAAAGTATTAGGATGAAAAGTGGACCACTTCGTCAATAATCATATATAATTGTTAAAAGTGGTACTTGTTAACTAAACAAGAATGCTTTTTGTTTGCCTTGTATAAAATGAATGATGTCAGAAGGAAAGAAAAACAGGTGTGAATGCTCACTGGATCTTTGTTCCTTTTTATTTCCAAAGAAAATCAGGAAAGAACCAACATTGAGCTTGGAGGAAAGACAGGTATTCTTTATTAAAATCCTATCATAATCGTTCCCATATTTAAGACAGCTGTTGAGGCATAAAGATGACCTGGCAACCACGTTCCTCCATCTCTTCTTATTATTGCATCACTTTCTTAGGGTGTCACTGAGCTCCAGTTAACTTCGGTTGTAGTAATGTTTGTGTATTTAGTTGATGAGCAGGACAGGAGCACATCACGTCAAACGTATCATCACGTCACTTCAAACGTATGTTGGGCACTCACATCCGCACTGCTGTTGGAGTGCCGGAAACAGTGGGAGACCCAGGATCGTTGTTTGTAAATCCGGAATTTTAACATAATCTATCACAGGTTCCGGTCAGCGTAGAAAAAACAGTAATCATGAGTCCAAAAGCAGGCCCCAGAAACTGAATTATTGCCACTGACACAAACAAATTGTTCTCTGATGGACAGACTAATTATTATACACTATATCACTAATTATTTATTCATTTACTTACCTTATATTTTGTAAAAAAAAACAAAAAACAGATGAAGAAGACGATAGTGGAATCTCCACAAGTCAAGGAGAAGAATATCAGTCACTGGGTGACCATCAAAAAGCCACTAAGTATTATAAGAAAGATGTGAAAACTGAGCTAGAAATCGGTGATCAAGCTGAAAAAGAAAAAGCCTATGGAAATCTCGGTGTTACTTACGTCTCACTGGGCGGCTGTCGAGAAGCCATTGAGTATTATGAAAAAGATTTAAAAACTGTATTACAAAGCGGTGATCGGGCCAGAGAGGAAAGAGCCTATGCAAATCTCGGTAATGCTTACGACTCACTGGGTGACTATCGCAAAGCCATTGAGTATCATGAAAAAGACTTGAAAACTGCGATAGAAATTGGTTATCGGGCCGAGGAAGGAGCAGCCTATGGAAGTCTCGGTAATGCTTACCAGGCACTGGGAAACTATCAAAAAGCCATTAATTATCATGAAAAAGATTTGAGCATTGCAATAGAAATCGGTGATCGGGCGGGAGAAGGAG
>BLAZ01001251.1:1442620-1445120 GCA_014633955.1 Acropora tenuis
AACCATAATACCTTAGAGTGGGAGAAGGGCGAGAAGGGTTGTATAATATTTATGTGTCATAATTAACAACAAATACTATTAATATTATATTACCTATGTTATATTTTATTGAATAAATTTATATTATCATTAATTTATATTAATAACATTCATAATAATAATTATTAATTAATATTACTTACACCCACACCCACACCCACACCCACACCCACGACCCACGACTTGTACCCACGACCCACGACCCACGACCATTAGTCAAGCTCCCCTTTGAGGGGCACAAATATGGCAGCCGGAAGCTTACAAAAACATATGTCATCAAGTTTGCTATAACAAGCCTGTAGTCGTCTTCTGAGGGCTCATAAACATCTACATGAGTACTTACTCTCGTGCAAGGACCGTTCAGATCGCGAAATCTCAGCTATATTACAGCATTCTTGGCCTCCATTTAAATATCGTGTCACGCACAAGCTTAGAAATTCAACCTTTCTTTATCACAAGAAAATTGACCCCTAGGGAAATTTTGCGCATTCCTAGGAACTATGTACCAAGTTGTTATTTGTTTATCTTCATTATGTTCTTCATCATCCAATATTTCATGATTAGTGCGCGCTGAGTTGTGCCAGTCCACAGTCCTTGTTTTTATTGTGATATGAAACGGAAATTTCCCGAACATTTCAAGAACAATGACCTTTCGTCTCCTTTTACGCAGATGATCAATTCGTGGAGAAAGATAAATGAGAAGGCAAGTGCAGAGTTGCCTCTGTTTGCTTTGCGTCGCGGTTGCTGCAAATCAAGCTAGGCGACCAGTCATTTGTTTTTTCTGACAATCTTCGAATAACAGGTGAGTACTGAGTAACATTCTGATGAACACCGTGCAATCGCAATGTTTAGCGAACGGACTATATCAATTGTCATAACTGAATGTCTTGTAACTTCCTGTTGCGATCATGATTAATGATAATGTTGTGATCAGATTTTCGCGACCGAAAAGTAAACCAGTGAGATTTACAATACAACAATTCTACTGTAAAGTGAACATTTAAACAATTTTCAAGTCAAATTTTCCAAAATGATTAGCATAGCTTTTTACGCTAAACAAATACAAGTTCATGAAACGTTTTCCAGCAATGACGTCGACGCTTGAAAATTGGCAAATAAAATCCAATCCAACGCTACATTTCTGATTATTTAATTGTCCTGAAAAACAAACCTGTTAGATTGTTTCGAATCATGTTATTTATCCTCTTCGTGTTATTGTAGGCTATAAATATGTACCTGCGGGCTTCTGTGGGATCGATCATTGCAAAATGTTTGGTAACCTAATAACCAGTTCTTGTGAGCCACGAAATGGACGGCTCTAACAGAGTATTTCCCTCAAAAGGATAGGTGTGACGGTTTCCGGCATTCTTGTTTAAAAACAAAGTTGTTCTACTCGAAAAACTTTACGGCGGCTTATTTATTTCCTCTGTGAAGAAGCTGGGTTCAGTAGGATTTACTAATTAATTAGGAAGGGGCGAAGGTGTATCGAAGGCATTGATGAAGTAAAGAATACATAATAATTGCGATTAGTGGTAAATATTTTAAATCCCGGTAAATGAGGACAAACACATCAAAGAACACATCTACCAAAATGAATGTTCAATCTTCTTCATGCATTAACTCGGAGATCAAGTTTCAAGAGAAAATCCCATTGACTGTGTTGAGGAGAATGACTATTGTTTTGGGTATTTCGATGAGAGAGGAAAATGTTTTGAGGCCATCATTGAAAACTCTCAGTCTTCTTATAAACTTAACGGGTTTTGTAAAAACGGAAATGCACTCAAAGGAGTTCGATCACAAACGGTTTTCGAAATGTGGTAGGTTCTTTTGTTTTCTATTCTTGATGATCGCTGTATTTGTCTTCAGTCTCTTAACAGTTTTTAAATTGTTTCGTGCACAAAGATCTCATACATGTGCGCAAACACTGAGACATTTTTTTCGTGGAAGTATTTTCCCTTGAGCTTATGGTAACGAGCTTTGATAAATAGTTCACTTGTCTGGATCATATTACAATTGTTTTTATTTGCATCTTCAACGGTATTTGAGCACAATCGAGGCGGTATACCCATTCATTTTCCTTGGCAAACCTTTCTCATTATCAGCAATGAAACGCAATCCAGCATTGGTGCGTTCTTTAACATGGTGCCTGAGCGTGCGCGAGTAACGTCTCTAACGTCTGCTGTTACGATGACGTACATTGGTAAGTTTGTCAAGTTTAGAGATTTTCTGTTGAGATCGAACCTTTTTATCGATTCAGGCCTGCCTCACTTCGTGCCTTAATCAAAAGTTGGTATTTCCGCAACCCGCAAATTTATAGACTATATCGCACGCTGAATTTGTTTTCTCTTTTAATCTGTCTTGAATGGAATTGAGAAACCATGCAGTTTACCATTACGACACCTACTTCATCGTTCAAACCGTCGTTCCGTGAACGTGAGAGTTCGATCCTAGATGAGCATCA
>BLAZ01001251.1:1468168-1475668 GCA_014633955.1 Acropora tenuis
AGACAAAAAAAACCTTGTTCCAGCAGCCAAGCCCCTAGGGGCATCTTGCATGTGAAACAAACTGCCTGAAACTAAGGAGAAGGGTTACCCTACCGCCTAGGCTAACACTACTACATAGGATAACCCTCCCTTCTTTGAAGCCAAAATGTTGTAAAATGAAATGCGACCATGTATTTTTCGCTTTCATGTTAAAGTTATAACCACCGTGTTGAAACAGAGAAGGATAAAGCTTCTGGCCTTTATTACATGTACACAAAGAAAGTTAAAATCATAAGATATGTAAAAAATACATGTATTTATAGATTGATGCATAGCTATTAATTCTTTGAATGTCTTTTTAAATTTAGTGGAAACTGTATGTGAAGGATATGTTGATTGCAGGTGCCTAAATTCTACTCACTGATAAGTGTGATTCCCACAAAACCTTACTGATTCTCCTTATTGTTGTGACCAACAGATATGGCATCTGGTCCTGCAGCATTTGCTCCCTCAACAAAGGAAAACAGCAACTATGCCCGTCTGTGTCGTCTTCTCGTAGATATTGGAACTGAGGCGCTTCGGAATGTCTTTAATGGAATCCATTCTCCCGCTAATTTGCATAAGATTTTATCAAGTTCCTCACCACATTACACCACATTAAAGTGGCTGCAAAAGAAAGGAGTTCTGAATCCTACACTATGGGGAAAGCTGTCCACTTTTTCATCATCTAAATTTGATATTACACTTCTGATGGTACTTCTGCGAAATCTATGTGGTTTGAGTCCTCCTGTTAGTACTGGAAGCTGGGACGAGCTTCCTCCTGACTCTGATAACAGTACTGAAGCAAATATAGTGAGAATCAAGTACTACAGAAATGATGTCTATGCTCACGCTAGTGAGGCTTCAGTTGATGATTTAACATTTAACAAACTATGGAAAAGTATCAGTAATGCAATCATGGGACTTGCATCTGGAATGAATGCCACTGTATATACTACAGCTATTAGCAATGTGAAGAGTGAGTGCATGGATCCTGATGCTGAAGCTCAATTCCGAGAATTACTAAATGATTGGAAAAAATATGATGATAGTTTGAAGGAAATGCTAGAAGAGCTTAAAGGTATGATGCAAAAGTTCTGATGAAATACCATCAGGCAATTTCCTCGTTGAAGACTTAACATTTTCTTGAAGTACAACGCTGTTTTAAATACTAAAAGTTTCCAACTTTTAACCCTGACACTACCTTAGCCTGGGGTTCCCAAAACCTTAGATCTGCTTGAAAATCGACTAATGCAAGTCAAACTACAAATTAGGGCAAGGATGGTTAGTAATAAAAATGCGCATTCAGTGGGTTCTTTGTTTTGTAGAAAAGGCCGGTTTTCAGTTTGGGTCAAGCTCTCCGCTATATGCAGCGTATCTCTTTTCCCTTGGATTTTAAAATAACTCAGACTAGACTTGTGCAAAAATCGCTTGGCTAATAGGCTATAAAACGACGCCTTGCTAGGGTTCATAACAGGACAAATACTTTATTTTATGATTGATTCGTCGGTTTTTGTTCCAGTGGTATCTACATAATGGACTTCTGATGTAACTCGGTAGTCCAGTAATACCTCCGAGAAAGCCTTATTCGCTGATAATGCCGTTTTAGCTAGAATCTATTATTTGGCTTGACCCGGTCTTTTCTGCAAAAGAAAGAAACATTGACTTTGTCTCTTTCGTTTTTGACCTGAAGTGTTAACGATTGTGTTAACAAAGTCAAAAACCCCTTAATTGCCGAGTGAGCGCTCAGGCCACTTATAGATTTTACTCTGTCTAACGGGAAACCCCTTGGACGGGAAAGGGTTAATTTTGTTGGTTGACGCGGGATGTTTTACAAAACGAAAATCAACCGATTTCATATCCACTGTCTTCTTCTTATTTTTTCGTCTTTCAGCTTCTGTCTAAGCGTCTTAGTAAGGGCTATCGTTTTGTAGTTTGACCTAGCCTTTTCTACAAAACGAAGACTTCAGTGATTTAGCATTTGTCAGATTCTTTTTAGTGTGACTTGAGTTAGTCGCTTTTTCAGCTAGAGTCATATTATACATTAGTTAGCCTGAAAGTGTGTATGACACAATTTCTTTTTTAATTATCTTCTTAGGAAGAGCTTTCGAAATGGTGAAGAAGGGGCTTTATTTTTTTGTAATAACATTCTTGGTTGCCGAGTTATTCAAGATTTGATTTATGCAAATAAGAGGACTTGCGACGTCACAAGATGGTCACAAAATGATGTCAAATGGCAAAATATGGAATATCTGTGCAAATACTAAGGTTTTATAGTGTTGATCTTCGACAGGAACTAGATATTTTGATGGTGTCCATAGCAACATACTCATTACTAGACCTCTACTCTCCTCTCAAATGAAACATGCCTCAATTGTTGTCTAACAGACGTTCTTGTGCTTGTGTAGTAAAATGTCCATATTTGCCGCACTTACTGAATACAGATCAAGACCAATTAGCATTACTTGAAGGAGGGAAACTCTGAATTTACCCTTTAGATGGAGTCTGTAGCCCATTCTGTTGTCATGGAAATACCACAGTGGACATATGAAGCAACTTTGTGATGAGCATAACAACTGCGCAAAGTCTCAGTTGTAGACAAAAAAAAGTCGTTAGAGATATTCCTTTTTTTTTTCATTCTTCCACCCTGTGACATCAAGAGTCCAGGAACCCATTGGGCCTCTGACGAGTCCTCTCATTTGCATAAATCAAAATCTTGAACAACTCGGCAATCAATAGTGCTATCATAATAAAATAAACGCCATTCTTCATTGTTTTGAAAGCTCTTTGGAATAAGCTAATGAAAAAGAAAATGTCATATACACTTTAACTATATGTAAATCAAAGTCACAATTGCATTTCTTTTACTGCATCTTGTTGTCCTGAATTCCTCAATTGAAGGAATTTTTTCCACAACACAACCTGTTTTTTTTTTGGGGGGGGGGGGTGATCGGGAGGATTAATTTATGCACGCAGGACTGGTCAATGTGGTGAATTTATAGGGATGGGTAATTCATTGTTATTGTCCATGAACTGGGTTTGCAAGGGTGGTCCCTGGCCTTGGTTCATGGTCCTATACCATGCGCAAGGACCATTAGCCGGGTATTCTTTTCTTACTCAACCTAAATTTCATTATTTTACATTGTTGTTTCATTTGGGAAGAAGAGCTTTGCTTAATTAAATTATTATTTCATTAATTCCCAATGAATCATTCTCATTTTGTCTTCAAAGGAAATCAAGAGAGAACCAATAAACAGATTCTCAAGCTCAAAGGTATTTGTTGTTTAAGGAAATGTAGCTTAATTTCTGAGATGAAGGAGTTACATAAATCTGAATAATTGATTTGCAGAATCAGTTGTGTCAATTTAACCTTTTGAAGAATTGCAGCAATACTATTTACAGCCTGTATATAAATTGTAGCTGGTTCTTTAAAACATTTTTTTTAAAGAAAAAAGGACATTGGAAAGCCTCTCTAAATGGTTGTTACGTTTGTTTGCATCCCTTCCTAGTGGAAGTACATTAATGTAACAGTTAACTCATCTACCCTCCTGAATGATTTGTGGGAACCCTATTTCGGAAAAAGAGATGGTACTTTTTATTGATCATGTTCATATTCCAGACGACTGTTGGGGCACCACAAATGACCTGGCAACCACATTCCTCCATCTCTCTTTAATTTGTCATTGCACTTTGTTCGGGTATCACTGAGCTCTGGTTAACTGCTTTTGGGGTAAGGCTTGCATATTTTGTGGATGAACAGGACGGGAACACAACACTGATGGATGAATAATAGTTATTTATTGGTTGTAAGCTATGAATGCTATGATTGTAAGCTTTGGATATGTATGATTGTAAGCTATGAATGCTGGCTGGCTCACCATTCCTTTTTCATTCCGAAGAAAATCAAGAGAGAGCCAACATCGAGCTCGGAGAAGTTAAAGGTATTTGTTTTTAAAATCCTATTATATCCATATTGGAGGGTAAAACGCTAAGGCCTCTTTAATAGTTCCTTGCGCTTGTATGTTTGATTCCAGTTTGCCATCCTGCTCCAATAATCATTTTCATCTCAATATTACTTCATTAAGTCCATATTACTCAAATCTCAAATCTCAAATCTATATTTTAACAAGGAAAAAATTCATCAGGTTTTTGTTACATATGAAATATAAACTACATAACAATATTAATAATAGTAAATACATATCTAAAGAGTTTCTTAAAAATACTACTCAAAATTACACTAAACTATACCTGTTTTCCATGAACGCCGTGTATCTAACTTAACTAGCTAAAATGAAAGTCTAAAAATTGCTTAAAACGATTTAGAGATCTCTCTTTAGATTTGCCTAAGATTGCAGAGCAGACAGCCGTATTTCATTTATTGGTTTTCTTTTTTCCTTTTAATAAAATCAAGGGTGTAACCATTTTTATGAAACAATAATCTGTGAAAACAAGAAAGCTAATCTCTCAGCGAAACGTATGCAACCAAAATTCGAATGCTCGTGTCCCCAGAAACTAAATCTGTCCTTAAGATTTGGTATGAAGGGAAAACAAAGAGAGTTAATGTATTGCAAGGAAAGCCGTGTCAGTGTGATTAAATAGCTGGAGTACATAATTGTTTGCTGAGATTCCTGGAAATGACATACTCTCTGAGACAAAGACCAATGCTTATTAAAGCCAAAATAAAGCTTTTCTACGAATATTTTTCGATTCTATATATGACTTGCTAACATAAATCCCAAATATAGCCCGTTCTATCCTACAGCTCACATTGAAAAACAGAAAGTGTCCTGTGCTCACTATCCTACTGTATTTTCCCTCCAGCGTCATGCAAAACCAAAAAAATCTCTTTATCTTTTTATCCCCTATTCCATCCTGCACCCCACCAAACCTACGTTGAAAACTCACATCCAATATGGCTCTTGGAGTGCTATAAACAGTATACGTGGTAGACACAGGATGTTTTTTTTTGCAAATCCTGAACTTTAATATTATGTTGCCTTTAAGTTTCACTACTCTTTCATTCATGTCCTCTTCATATTCCAAGTTTTCATATTTTGCATTTTTGAAAGGAGGACGGCGCTGTTAGATTTTTATTGTGAAATTATTGTTTAAAGCTGGATTTAGTTAAATTTGTTTTCGTACTCACTATTTCACTTATTCAATTTTCAATTTTCTTTCAAAAGAAAATCAAGAGAGAACCCACGTTGAGCTTGGAGAGATGAGAGGTATTTTCATATTACATCCATATTCAGGCAACCCCGTTCCTGTATTTCTTTGTTCTTGTACTTTGGTAGGCAATTGTCACTAAGCTGTAATTAACCTCTGTTGGAGTAAAAGTTTGTTTTGTTTTCTTTTCTTTTCTTTATGAACAGGACAGGAGCATAAATTATGATGTTGGATTAATTAACAATTAATACTGGTATTTAGATCTGCGTTTAATTAATTGTAAGTCATGAGTGCTAAATAGTTCACCATTCATTTTTCTTTCCAAAGAAAATCAAGAGAGGGCCAACATTGAGCTTGGAGAAGTTAAAGGTATTTTTTTCTGATATTAAAATCTTATCAAATTAATTTAGTCGATAATTAAGGCAACTGACTAAGGGTCGCCCCAGATGACGTGCAAACAACACTTCTTTATCTGCCTTATTATTCTTGCACTTACTAAGGGTGTTTGGAAAAAGACTCGGCAAATTTTTATGTCAGAATCATCCAACAAAAAGTGACGTCACATCCGGTTGAAGTTAAGCTGAACTCTCGTCTCGTTGGACACGAAAGATGGTGGACACGAAAGATGGTGGCTCGACCGGCAATATTTTCTTCTATATTTTGAACTAACAGCTTCAGAAATTGTATACTCTGATCTCAAAAGGGATCAGTCATTTTTGAGCTTTGTAAATGTATGTTGTAAGTCTTATATTTTCACTGTTGTAACGCTTTCGAGATCGAAGATGGAAAGCCCTTCTAGAACAATCAAATCTTGACTTTTTCAATGTTTGTAGATATCGCCTCAGCACATTCATTACTCAATGAAATCTTCTCATATCATTTATTTATTAAAGCTACATGTATATTAGATATTTGATTGCCGACAATTATTCTTAAAAATAGCACATTTGATCTGCATATATCAAATTGGTGGCTTTAATAAGCTTATCAAGAAAAGTAAGATTTCTGCGCAACATCACATTTTTGTTATACTTTTGTTTTATTTCAAGTAAAGGGCAAGCATATAATTTGTGTTGAGTTTGATTCGGAAAATGCATGGCTACATAAAGATGTATCAACATCCAACCACAACACATACTAGTTATGTATGCAATGCTTTAGGATGGTATACCATGGAATATCCCAGATGTCACTTGCATTTTCTTCGTACACCCATAGTTTTTAAGTTGATTATACACATATGTAAAAAAAAAATACATGTGACTTATAGGTTATTTGATGTTATAGTAATAATAATTATTATTATATCTCTTAGTCAGTATGCACGCTGTGATTGGTCAATTTTACACGCCATACTCTACTGCGCAGCCCGTTAAATTAGAAAGTTCCCTTTCCTGTGCTCCTGATTAACTTCATAGATGTTATAATTATATTACTAACCTTGTTTTCTTGGTCCGAACTGTAAGTTATGGATCCTCGTTTTTTCCCATTGATTTATGGCCCATGCACTTCGTGCTTGGGCCATAAGTGAACAAGAAAAGTCTCGGTCCGTAACTTACAGTACGGACCTTGCACTTGATTATTGAGAGGTAATAAACCCTTGTCATCCTTAACTGTTCCCATCTCTAGACATCCTTAGGCATCCTTAATGAACCTTTCGAAAGTTGAGTTTCTAAAGCGGTTGTGGTGTTGTGTCGGTGAGAATTTGGTGTCAAACAAGTTGATAAGGGTTAAATTACCACCGTAGAAAGATTACGAAGTCGACGTATCGGGCTTCTCATCAAAGAGAAATATGAACTTGACAGTCTGAAAACCACGAAGCATTGTCATATCATCAGTAAAATATTTACGCAAAGTCAAACAGATACAAAGGTAGATAATGGAATCGTGAGTACACTGGTAATAGGAAATAGTTTAATGCGCATCAAACAGTTTGTCGTCACATGCTCACATCTTTCTATCTTATTCGTTCGCGACTGTATATCCAAACTTGTGAGCACGACAGAGGACGCTGAGATCAAATTATTTGGTAACCTATATACACATGTACACAGCTCAGTAGTAAGGTAGAAAGGTGACATTTTAAGACTGTTTCGCAGTAAGTGTAGATCCCCTCAGTAGGATAGCCATAAAAGCTTTTAGGAGCGAGGATGGCACAGTCGGTTAGTGCGCGGCCTTCGTGCAAGAGGTCCTGAGTTCGATTCCCGGATCTCACATCCTTGTTTCGATTCCTTTCCGTTCTGTGTAGCTTAAGTAGCTTTAAATACCCGTAAAATGGAGCACTGATGGCGAGGGGGGAGTAAAATGAGCGCA
>BLAZ01001251.1:1488168-1490668 GCA_014633955.1 Acropora tenuis
TGGGTGACTATCACAAAGCCATTGAGTTTCATGAAGGGTATTTGAAAATTGCGATAGAAATCGGTGATTGGGCCAAAGAAGGAAGAGGCTATGAAAATCTCGGTAACGCTTACAACTCACTTGGTAACTACTCAAAAGCCATTGAGTATACTAAGGAACATTTGAAAATTGCAATACAAATTGGTGATCGAGCAGGGGAAGGAAGAGCCTATGGAAATCTCAGCAATGCTTACCAGTCACTGGGTAACTATCAAAAATCCATTGAGTATCATAAAAAACGGTTGAAAATCGCAATAGAACTCGGTGATCGGGCAGGAGAAGGAGAGGCCAGTGGAAATCTTGGTATTGCTTATGGGTTACTGGGTGATTATGGAATAGCTATTGAGTATCATGAAAAACAATTGAAAATTGCAATGGAACTTGCTGATCGATCCGGAGAAGGGGGATCGTATGGAAATCTTGGTAATGCTTACCAGGCATTGGGTCGCTATGAAAAAGCCATTGAGTATCACGAAAGACATTTGAAAATTGCAAAGGAAATCCGTGATCTTGCTGCAGAGGAAATAGGCAATGGAAATCTCGGTAAAGCGTATCAGTCACTAGGTGAATTTCAAAAAGCCATTCAGTATCATAATGAACATTTAAAAATTGCAATACAAATTGGAGATCGGACCGGGCAAGGAAGAGCCTATTGGAATCTCAGCAATGCTTACAATTCACTAGGTGACCATCAAAAAGCCTTGGAGTATCATGAAAAACGATTGAATATTGGAATAGAAATTGGTGATCTGGCCAGAGAAGGAAGAGCCTATTGAATTGTTGGCAATGCATACGGGTCACTATTTCGCTATAAAAATGGTTTTGAGTATCATGAAAAACAATTGAAAATTGCAATACAAAGCGGTGATCGGGCCAGATAAGGAGCACCCAATGGAAGTCTCGGTAATGCTTTTCAGTCTCTAGAGGACTATCGAAAAATCACTCAGTATCTTGAAGAATGATGGAGAATTGCGATAAAAGTCGGTGATCTGCATGGAGATGGAAGACCCTATCGCAACACTGGAAAACGATTCTTTTCTCTTGAACAACTTGGTGGCATGGTGGATAATTTTGTTTTCGCTGTGAAAGCGTTTAATACTTTGAACTTTTGGTTGTGGCGTAAAGACCATTGAAAAATCAGTTTTCGTTAACTGTACAAAGTTAGATAGAGTGGGTGATAAGGCTTTATTTATGGCTGATCAAGGAGGGGCACAGACTTTCTCTGACATTTTGTTGATTCAATGTAAACTTCACGCGTCCTTATCAGCTGTCACAATTGATGCTAGAGATAATATCTCGCCTCCTAACAGAGCATTCTACACCAACTCTTTTTCAAGCAATTAAAGGACTTTAGATCAACATTTGATTTCCACTCTGGGAAAGAAAGTTGCAGGGGATGCTGCAGGATGAAAGAAAGTTGCAGGGATGCTGCAGAAAGTTGCAGGGATGCTGCAAGGTGATATCACAGAAAAAGATCCGTGATCATGGTCAGGGTACTCACGACTTCACTCGGAAAATCACGAGACTCCTCTTGCTTCCAGAACATGAAATCCTGCCAATGTTCCGGGTTCTGAAGCGCAAAACAACTACAACGGCATTCGAGCATCTGATCTCCTACATTAAGACACGTGGATCAAAAGTACGACTTGGTGCCCTGCTCCTTGATGCGTGTTCCTTTGGTCGATCGGCAAGAACAGTTACGTGGAGAGCTGGTACTTCCACCATACATGCTGGTCACCCTCCTTTATCTGGATTTCCGTCTCTCTGAGCTTCAGTTTGATTTCTGAACCGAAACTTACCAGAGTAGAAGAAATACATAGCCCTTGAATCCCGGATTCTCAGCCTCTGTGACGATTGCCAGAGGGGTGACCAAAATGGTGAAGCGAAAGTTGCAAGCGAAAATTGCAAGTTGCTGAAAGCGTGTTTGTACCTAATTGGTCCAAGACCTCAGTAGATTTTGATCTACAACTTTTTACATTTCTGGCAGAAGACATTTTTAACGGCTTTTTAAGGAGCCAACACATTTACGAAAGTTAGACTAAGATACACCGATAGATTATTTCCAAAAAACAATCGAATAAACACCATTCACCTTGCTTATGTTTCCTAGCTTTAGGATTACCTCAACGTTTTGTTTATCTAAAGTACAAGAATTCTGGTTATGTGATTAATCAAGAAAAAGCATGAACGAATAAAGACCAACTATATAATGAGTTTGCTATTGTTGTAGGCCCGCTGTTTGCATGTTTATGAAAGTGGATACTTCAATCCATAATGTACAAAAATCTTTAAAAGAAAAAGTAATAATAACGATGGCGCAAGTTGACGCGCCCCGTCACGATTTCGCTACAAATCTCAGTCGTGCGAACTGATTTATCCACCTTAAAGATTTATGCATTGCATAGCGTTTAAAGGAACGGTATCAGGAGCTCGGATAGTTCTGGTGGCCAACGTGACGAGT
>BLAZ01001251.1:1570841-1575841 GCA_014633955.1 Acropora tenuis
AGGAACAATTAGAGTCCACTCTGGAGAAGAAATCGCTCTAATCAAGAAGTCTTTCGAAGAACTCCAAAAACTCGTAGTCTTCGCTAGTAGCCAGTATGATGACTTGTTATGCAGGGTAACATCTTGTGAAAAGGAAAATTCCATGCTTTTAAAGATGAAAATAAGATTCTCAGGAGTGCTCTTGGCAGCTTGGAAACTTCGCTCAAATCTCAACTCAAGGCAAATAATGACCAAGAACAATATCAACGAAGAGAATGTGTCGAAATTCAGGACGTCCCAGAACACATTGGGGAATCAACCAACCACCTTGTCAAAGAGGTGGGAAGAGCTTTGGGTGTTGAGGTTACTGACAACGATATTTCTGTGAGTCACCGTCTCCTCCCGTCAAAAGTTTACAAGAGCAAGAAACCAGCTGGCCCGTCGGCTATCATTGCTAAATTTGTGAGACACGACATGAAAGAGGCATTCTATCAAGCTAGGATTAAGCTCAAAGGCAAAACTACAAAAGATCTTGGGCTTTCCGAAGCGAATAACATATACATCTCTGAAAGTCTTACGACTTCTAATTGTGAGCTCTTTAATGAAGTTCTCAAAGTCAAGAAAGATACAACTACAAGTTCATTTGGTTCTCAAATGGCCGAGTATTTATGAGAGCAACAGAGGAGTCTCCAGCCATTCTAATTAGTTGTTCTGATGATCTTGTGAAAAAAGTAAAGAACCAGCATGGTAGCTCTGGTTACTAATGGCTAAAGGAGATCACAATGTGTCAGTGAGTACATTTAACTGCCCTAAATGCCCTGATGACATTATAAGTTCCTCTGACAAAGACGGGCTTTGTGAATATGCAGCCCTACCATCTCTAAATGTTAGCTATGTAGATAATGTATGGCATTGAACTAACTTAGATGCGGACCTAAATATGCCAGTTGATAGTTATTTCAGTTATTATACTTTCCACGACTTTCAAAGCAATTTTGGTATCTTTGAATGCCTTTCATCTAATCAGATATTTTCTTTACTTCATTCCAATATCAGAAGTTTATCAGGAAATTTTGAACACTTCACAACAATGCTTCCTGAGTTGTATTTTCCCTTTTCAGTCATTGGTCTAATTGAGACTAAAATTGATTTTGGGGAACAGCCCTTAATCAATATTGACCTACCCGGATGCGCTTTTGTCTCTCAAAACACACTCTCAAATGCTGGGGGTGTGGGGTTCTCTGTTAAAAATGATTAACCTTTCACTGTCTTATCTGAGTTTTCATGTACAACTGCTGACTATGAAGCTCTTTGGATTGAAATACAAAATAGTCACGGCACAATATTATTTGTGGTGTCATTTATAGACACCCTAATGATAATTTAGATAGTTTTTTGGAATATTTAAATTTTACTGCAGAGTGCATTGACCAAGGAAGTAAATACTGTGCAGTTTAGGTGATTTTAATGTTGATCTTTTGAAAATTGAGAAGCATCAGCCAACTATTGATTTTTTAAATACTATGAGTTCTTTTTGCTTCCAACCTAAGATTCTACAACCAACTAGAATTACAGATCATTCATGATCAGCTACCCTTATTAATAATATATTTTTCAATTCATTGGAGCATTTCACAATCAGCGGTAACATAATTTATGACATTTCTGACCATTAATTTTATCAAATTTTCTCGTTTTTGATAAATTTTCATCTTTACCAAGCAATGTCAAGTTATATGAAAGAGATTATTCGCACTTCAATCCACAACATTTATTAAGTGAATTTCAATTGATTGATTGGCATAGTGTATTTCTGGATCAAGATGCTTCAAATATGTTTAGCACCTTTTATAAGATGTCTGTCATAATTGATAAGCATATTCCTGTTAAGCAGCTCTCTGAAAAAGAATGCAGGTTTCCTTCAAAACTTTGGATTACAACGGGGCTGAGAAAATCCATATATGTCAAGAACAATGTGCACAAAAAGTTCCTCATATCAAAATTTGTTTACACCCATGCCAAATTTAAGTAAATAGAAATAAGTTTAATCATTTACTGAAAATATCCAAGAGAAAATATTATAATAATTATTTTTTGAAGACATTAATGACAGTAAAAAATATGGAAAGGAGTTAAACAAATTGTTAATTTTAAACCCCAGACTAGCTCAAAACAGATTAAATTACGATTAGAAGAGTGTGAATGCAATGACTCAGTTGAGGTTGCAAATGCCTTAAACTTATAACTTTCAAGTATATAGGTAATGACTTAGCCAGAACAATTCCTTCAGGAAGAAAAAACCCAAAAGATTACTTACACAATTGTATCCAACCTAGTTTCTTTGTTTTTTCCACAATTTTAAGTGAAATTGAAGATGAAATTTCCAAAGTACAATTGGGTAAATCAGCAGGTCCCTTCAGCATATCAGTAGATATCCTCAAACGTTTGAAGAAAGTCCTATCAAAACTACTTGAAGTAATTTTTAATAGTTCTTTTACATCTGGTATTGTGCCAGCTGATATAAAATTAGCTAATATTATTCCAGTTTTCAAGAAAGGCTCCCAAACCTGCTTGTCTAATTATCTTGCGATTTCATTACTTTCAGTCTTTCATAAGTTGCTAGGAAAGCTTATGTATAATACTTTAATATTTGTTTAGAAAAACATGAAATTTTACTTGACAAACAATTTGGATTTAGATCAAAACATAACACTGACTACGCTATGTTGTCCATAGTGGATTAAATCCAAAAATTCATTTGAGGGTCGACAATATTCATGTGGAATTTTTCTTGATTTTAGTAAGACCTTTGATACAGTAAATCATAACATATTATTAATGAAACTAGAACACTACGGTATTAGGGGAATTGTAAATAAATGGTTCAGATCATATCTAGATAACAGACAGCAAATTGTCATAGTGAATGGCGTATCATCAGCAAAGTGTAGCACGTCGTGTGGAATCCCACAGGGACCTGTTCTCGGCCCTTTATTGTTTCTATTATATATCAATGTTTTTCATAATTCTTCAAAATTGTGAATTTCACTTATTTGCAGATGATGCAAACCTTTTTTATGAACATAAACGTCTTCTGCAACTTCAAGAAAACATTAATGCTGAATTAATAAATGTGTCCATAGCTTTGTGCTAACAAACTTTCTTTAAATTTTGAAAAATCAAGCTTAATACTTTTTCATCCACCGCAAAAGAAGTTGCAGGATTCTTCTTTTATTATTAAACTGTGCAATAAGAAATTGAAAAGAGAATATTGCATTAGATGTCTTGGTATTCTGATTGATTCTCTTTTAAACTGGAAAAAACAAGTTGAATTTATAGTTTAAAAAGTTAGGAGAAGTATTGGCATCTTATGCAAGGTAAGACATTATGTTCATTTGAATATTTTGGTGAAACTCTATTATGCTTTAATTTATCCTTTTTTGACCTATGGAATTCTAATTTGGGGAAATACCTATAAAACAATTACTAGTAATATCAAACTAGTAATATCTAACCCTAACCCTAACACAGGCTACGATGTTTGGGCAAAACAGTTTATTGACTAGCAGAACGAGATGCTAGCGAGAGGTCAATGAACAAAGCCGCCTAGGGTGGAGTGGGCAGGGAAGCGATGTCTTGCTCGAAGCTAACGTAGAGCGATCTGAAAGCCGATACGCTAAACCGACAGAAAGGCTTGCCCGAAAGGGGCATGTTGATGATTGGTGTGAGTGGGCTGAGGCAAAACACTGGACGTATAGTTTATCGGCTTACCGAATTGTAACAAATCAACAACGAAGTGGTCGACATAATCTGTCAAATAATGTCTCCAAACAGAATGTTCAGTTGCGAAGAAATAGGTATTTTGGCGCCGTAGGCATTCGGTTGTGGAGACTTCGAGGCAAGAATATAAGCCACAACCGCATGCGATGAATTGTCAAAGAAAAATTCACATTGGGATAACAAATTGTGTTCAATTTTCGTGTCCGTGTCCGAGTCCGTGTCATAATCCGTATATACTTTTAAGCAAATAGTCTGACTGTTTAGTCACTGCTGGTGGGGAACTGGCATTTTCCGCTTGGGACAGTGTAGCATAGGGTGCCCGCTTGACTTGCAAACTCGGCACAAATGATGGGAGGCATAGTTACTAGCAGTAGAATCACAAGAACAAGAACCTTTGTAATTCCATGCTTGGCAACCTTTAGCTGTGAGTTCTTGTGGAGAAAATCCAGAAGGAGACGAAGAAGAAGCAGATGAATTTAGATTCTTGGAAGCGGTCGAGCGTAAATCCAAATGCTTGAAAAATGTGGATGCCATGTCGCGAATTTCAGCAATGCCATCCCAATCCAATCTACACAGTTCGACTTGCCTTGCCAAATAGGAATAGAAACCTCTAACGCTTGCCCATGTGTAACTAATGGCTTTGGCAATAAGAACTTCTAGTATGGCGACCATGTGCGCGTTCGATGCCGTATCATAGGTTCGAATCATCGCCAAATAACCGGAACAAAAGATTTTAAATCTAAAGAATTGAACTCAGGATTTAATGACGTACCTGGAACAAAGTCCTGCGGCCAGTCGATGATATTTTTCTTTGTGTCAGACTTTCCAGTCGCACATGACGCTGCCGATGCAGTTGGGGACATTGCAGGTCCGAGAGCTTGGCGTAAACGGAGGACTTCCAGTTCTAATGCCAACTTTTCTTTTTCCTGCTTTATCAGCTCTAATTCTTTATCCAAAAGTTTTTGTCTTCTTTCTGAAGGCGAAGGATGCCCGGGGACAGGCCCAAGGGCTGGTTCATCATCGGGGAATTGACTGTAATGCTCGAATAGCTGAGGTTGCGGCAACGGTGGAAATGCGTAATCCTCCAGTTGTGGTTTGTCCCTGAATTTCTGCTTGGATTTTTACGACATGACTGAGGGTAGAAACAAGTAAACGCTAGAGATTGACTATAAACGTTAAGAGGGCGTTCGTTCCCGGAATGAGATCGAGGATAATGAAGCGATGTCTTGCTCGAGGCTAAC
>BLAZ01001251.1:1602529-1605029 GCA_014633955.1 Acropora tenuis
TTATGCGTCTTCAAGATAGTTCACGAGTTAAAAGTCTTGTGTCCGCCTTTATGCTAGAGAGCACAACCAGATGGACAATGAAAATTGACCAGTTTCGTTCACATGGATATCGTAACGGCCTTCTCAAACCTTATCTGAACCAATTCGACAGCCCATAAGACGCTTGAGTCGAATTACCGACTTATTTGAACGAGCGAATTTCATACTGTGTGACAGCAAAAACTAAAATACTGTCAAGGTGAGATAATTATAACCAGTTTTTCCGGGAACATATTTCAGTTGAAAATTTCATATGCATTTTAAGTGTAGCAATCGAAGACGAAAAAAAATATCGTATCCATGCATTTTACATTATTTAAGGGAAAATTGCTCGATTGCACCGAACTGCTGCATTGTAAGATTTATAAAATTTGCATGCACAGCATTAAAATGTAATGACTGTTGCGTTTAAAAAAGCGTTTAAAGAAAAAAATAAAGGTGTGTAAATCCAATGCCTAAATTCTTGAATTCATTCCATCCATTAAAAATTGTAATAAAAATAGCTTACAACAATTCCTCTTGCAAATGCATCTTCAGTTCTCGCGTTTGAAATTGCAACAGAAAGCTATGATCGGGCCGGAGAAGGAGGAGCCTATGGAAATCTCGGTAACGCTTTCCAGTCACTGGTTGACTTTCATAAAGCCATTGAGTATCATGAAAAGCATTTGAAAATTGCAACAGAAATCAATGATCGGGCCGGAGAAGGAGTAGCCTCTGGAAGTCTTGGCAATTCATTTTACTAACTGGGTGACTTCCGAAAAGCCATTGACTGTTATGAAAAACATTTAAAAATAGCAAATGAAATCATGGAACGACACAGAGTAGGAGAGGCTTATTGCAATATTGGTTTAGGATACTTTGCACTTGAAGAATTTCAAAACGCTGTGGATAAATTTAATTCCGCTGTAGATGCCTTCAATTCTTTGAGATCTTACTTGAAGTCTGACGATAATTGGAAAATAAGCTTTCGTGAGCGGTACGAGAGTGCGTACTTTATGCTCTGGAGGTCCTTGTTGAAAATTGGAAAAATCGATGACGCTTTATTTGCTGCTGAATAAGGACGAGCTCAGACCCTGTCTGACAAATTGTTGATTCGATATAATCTTCCTTCGTCCATATCAGCTGCCACAATTGACACCAAAGAGACAATACTTTGCCTCTTAACAGAGCCTTCTACACCAATAATTTTTCTAGCAATTGAAGGACCTACTATCAACATCTGGTTTCTGAGCAGAGGAAAGAAAATTGTATTCCGACAAGGGAGGCTGGAGTGTGGTAAAGAAGACCAAGATCCCATTCGTGTCTTAATAGAAACAGCTCTAGAAATAATTGACGCTAAAGTGAGGTGTGAAGATCGTACATTTGGTGAGCTCGAGAACAAATACCCGTCTGCCAGAAAACTGCCGCGTGGAAAAGTGGGAAATCGATCACTGCCGCCTTCCGACGATCATTTTAAGCCATTTTATGATGCAGTTATTAGTCCAATTATTGACATGCTTGGACCTCAAGACGACGAGTTGGTCATTGTTTCTGATGCTGCGCTGTGCCCCATGGGCACCAGTTATTCAAAGGATTAGGACTCGCACCGCTCCCTCTCTTG
This sequence comes from Acropora tenuis, assembly GCA_014633955.1. Classification (NCBI taxonomy): domain Eukaryota; kingdom Metazoa; phylum Cnidaria; class Anthozoa; order Scleractinia; family Acroporidae; genus Acropora; species Acropora tenuis. The sequence goes on from BLAZ01001251.1 coordinate 1,604,169, forward strand.
CGAGTTATCAATTGATCTCAAACTTACCCGAGGGTCATCACAAGAAGACGGGAGCGCTTTTGGTCAGAAATCCGTGCTTCGAAGAGTTAAGGAAACCTCTTCCGGACCTACCATGTGCTCAAAAAGAAGTGGAAATGATTGCATCAATTCTCAACACCAGACCTCTAACAGGGAGACAGGCAACAAAAGCTGAAGTGATGAAACAGATGTCGTCAGTTCGTTTAATTCACATTGCTGCCCACGGAAACGAGCGTCACTGGAGAAATCGCCTTGTCTCCCGACCCTGGATGGACTTCAGAGTTCCCTCAAAAGAAAGTTTACATTTTAAAAATGTCTGATGTCCAAAAGACCAACCTTCGAGCTCGTCTTGTGGTGTTAAGTTGCTGTCACAGTGGACGAGGCAGAATCTTGAAGGGTGAGGGTGTGGTCGGTATTGCACGTGCTTTCTTGGCAACTGGTGCTCGTTCTGTGTTGGTGGCCCTGTGGGAACTAAATGACGAAGCTACCATGGAATTCATGAAACGTTTCTACCAACACCTAAAGCAAGGAAACACAGCCAGTGTTGCTGTTCAGTAATCGATGAAATCCTTTCGTGAATCTGGGGGGTTTTCTAAGATGAAGTACTGGGCTCCTTTCCAAATTATCGGAGATGACGTCAAGATTAAATTCGTGGCAGGCGATGATAAATAGTGCGAGAAATAACAGTTATTTTTTTCTTTTGTCAGTATTATAACCAGCTTAATAGGTTTCTTAGGCTGTTTTAATTGTCCTTAACGCCGCGTAACGTAATAACAGGCCATTTCCGTGCTTACTTCACCCTCTATTTAAAGGCGAGTCTATGTGCGAGTCTTTGTTATGAAT
>BLAZ01001251.1:1627529-1637529 GCA_014633955.1 Acropora tenuis
GCCTGCATTCATCACCTGGTTCACTATTGTCTACAGATCGTATTCCTAAATCATCTGATTACGCATGTTGTAGATACCTGCGGATCGTAATCAGAACAACAAATGGGTTAAGCAGTTCATTTCTTCTGGAACTGTTATATTTAAAAAAGTACTCTAAATCAACTGAAGAAAGTAAGTAGGGTATTAACTGAAAATTAGGGTTTCTTATGTTTCAGTTTAAAAATAACTTATCAATAATCCATGAACAAAATACAAAAGAAATTATTACATCTTTTTTTTTTTTATCGTCATCATTTATTTATTTCTTCCTCATCATCATGACCTCATCATCATTTATTTATATAATTTAAATTTAACGAATTATATATACGTAACCGGCAAGTAGCAACGCTAATAGGCTAATCGGGGTGGGTTGTATAACTTACAATAAAATTCAGCAAAAGATATTATTATTAGAATCAGGTCCACAAATAAATAAATAGAATAAATAGATATACACTTATATTCACAAGTAGGTAGGATTTACATGAGAAGAGCAATAAGCTATAATAAGACATAGAACATAAGGAATTAATAATAATTGCTACTAGTGTTTGATTAATGATAATTAGTAATTTTAAACATTTACGTAGAGACATCCACATAATCATCGTCATTACCAAGTACTTTTATTTTTGAAAGGTTTTTTCCTAAGTTTCCGCAGGTCAGGCTTCAGGCAATTCCACAAGTTAAGTCCAAAAATGGAAAGCGAAAGCTGAATTCTCAGCTTTGATTTAATAACTTATAAATTACCAGCATCAGAAAATCTAGTGTTTTACGTGTGAACGTCAGATGAGCAGGTAAAAACATCACAGATATTCTGAGGCGCAGAATTGGTAGATATGTCGTGCATATGAGAACATACTGTTTCAAAATAAACCATAATGATGGGTAAGTTAGCAGAGACAAACAAAGGAATTGCATGAGATCTAATTCAAGCAAAGAATATTAGCCGAAGAGCTCGCATTTGTAAGGTAAAGATCTTCCTCAAATATACCTGTGCAGCTTGGCCCCAGGCTGCAATACCGTAGTATGTATATGGGAAAATCAGAGAACGGTAAATTTAGAGGGACAGTGTGCCTTAATCATGATATAATTCCAACAACCCTTCTAATTTTAGAGGCAATGTAGAAGATATGATATTTCCAAGTAAAGTTTTTATCGATGAGCACACCCAGGAATCTTACATAATCTTTGCATTCAAGAAAAGTGTCACTATTTGAGGCATTATTGTATATCCTAATATTAATCTGATAGCTAGGCTTATTTTGTGATGTTCTAAATACGACAAAATTTGACGTTTTTGTATTTATGGTCAGGTTATTTGCATTCAACCAGTCATAGGTCTAGACTTTCTGCAATTCCACGTTGCTTACACTTTCTAGTGACTTCAAATCCCTGTCAGCATACAGCAGGTTTGTATCATCAGCAAATAAATAAAAAGAAGAGTTATAAATATCATTAATATAAATCAAGAGAAGTAGAGGGCCTAGAACTAAGCCTTCTGGGACCCTGTTAGCACATCTGATAGCACATCTGATACAGACTCGGCTAAATTTTACGACCAATTTTCGTAGCCAAAATAACCTGAAGGCTAACTATCAGGGTAAGAATGGATAGATATACAATAACGTTTTTTAAGTGGTTCACAATTCGCAATTCGTGTCGTACCAAGTCCTAAGACACTTCGCTGCACCTCATGTTTTAAAATTTCATATGATAGAACACTCCTGCTCATTGTGTAAACATACCAGATATCTGATTCATGATTACCTTAACAATCGATACCGTCCATCCCGCAAGAAATGAGTGTCTCCAGGAAATTTATGTGCAGCTGTTCGTCATAGCTCAGAATTACGCATAACCCTAGAGTCGTGCACTGACCCAGGCCAACCACCAAGCCATCTTGTCATCACATACCAGTTGACATTTATTGCGAGTGGAACTTCTTTCTGTTGGTATAGACCTCTGGTTCGTGTTCAGGAACTTGGATACGAACATGGGTGCCGTCGACTGCTCCAGTAATGCCAGGGAATCCCCCTTCTTCCTCAGAGGATTACTTTATATTTTGCATCTGATTTCCAGCAATTTTTTGCGTTCAAAATAATACATCGGTCACGTCCTTTTGAACCTGGTTTCAAATAAAAAAGATGAAAAAGGTCCTCTTTTTTGCTTGTCATGACTTACCAGTAGGTTCACAATGTATTGCCCACAAAGCGAAACCGTTGCCAGCACGACTCTGTGGAATACCCTGTCAACACTGGATATGAGGTCGAAACGCTCTGCCACAGGCAGAGCGGGTTCTTGATTAGCTATCCTCCACAGAAACGCTAGGATTTGCTTTTGTGGACCAATGACTGGTCGCCTGGACGAATTTCTTATTGGTATTTGTCCAGATTGCGTTATTTCTTGGGAGAGAAGTTCGCAAGTTTCTCTCGTCATGCGGAAATGATGCTTGAATTCGTCGGGTAAATTTCTGGGCAGAATTTACTCAAAATAAACTTGAATGCGAGTTAATTTCTACGCATGAAGCAGCATACCGCACTTAAGGTAATCTATCCATCACTGTCCTCCAACATATAGCCGAGTAAATCGGAATCATCTTGCGACTCAGAAGCCAAGAATATTAATGCCCCTAAGTCCGCCATTTTAAATCTTGACGGGAAATATGCCCGAGTAGGAATGGAACGAGATAGTTCCAGTCAGGTGGAAAATACCGTTCCATTCAACATATGGACATTTCGGTAATTCAAACGGGAAATTTTCGTCGAATGGAACGCCGCGCCCAATGGGTCTTTCCATGGTAAACTTTGTTTCCCTTTTTTACAGCATAGTTCAGGGTTTTTACCTAAGTAAACTGATAGCTGTGACCTCAACCAGTACTGAACATTCCAGTCTTGTATTTCAAAACCCAAGAAATAGGTCTTCACTGCTTTACGTGCGTTATATTCTTTGAACTTCAAAAAATAAGACATTCAACTGAGTGATCTGGACGAGTTGCGAGGACGACAAGAAAATATGCTCTGGTGCAATTAATTATTTAAATGACATTAGACTGTGTCTGACATGGCACACGGACTTGTGCATATTTCTTGATGATATATGATACTTTATAATATAGGCCGAGAAATTTAGGAGATTTGATTGGTTTATAGCATCACTATTTCCGCGTAATAGTCGTATAACAGCAAAAATCGATGGTATAACAAGGTTGCCTTATTATACCACCACTGCAGTGACCGTGATTTATAAATTACTTTCATTGAACTGTTTCATGTTGTTTGCCTTGAATGGTTTGTACTGGTTTCACAAAAAACTGTCAATCATCTCTTCCATCGGCGTAAAAAGATTGTTATGATCGTAGACGCCTGTGTTTGTTTTTTTTTTCAACCTTAAAAAGAAAGGTCTCTTGTGCGTTACCGAAAATTTCTCGGCTTCCATTATAAACAAATAATAGCATGACCTGCACGTAGTATTTGGCAATAATACCGCCTCGTAATATTTCAAAATTTTCCAAAAACCACTCGCCGCTTCGCGGCTCGTGGTATTTTGGACAATTTTGAAATATCACTCGCGGTATTATTACCAAATACCACTAGAAGTCATGCTATTACCTATAAAAATATTATGTATAGAGCCATTAATGTCAGCTGTTATTTTTTTCTTATTCGTGAAACGTCCAGTGGCCAAACCCAACTGACAAAATGTCTAGATTTCTAGGTTCTAAAGAAATTGTGGTACAGTACTGCGTTGGAATGAGACTGAAACAAAAATCTGGTTTTATCAAACCAGTTGATAGGGGTTAAATAACCATCGTGAAAGATTTAGAAAGCTGGCGTTTCGAGCGTTACTCCTTCTTCAGAGCGAAGGGCTAACGCTCGAAAGTCTTTCGCGGTGGTAATTCAACCAAATTTTTGTGACGAAATGTCTGTCAGGCAAAAATCTAGAAATCAGTGTTTCCCCATGGTGAATTCGCAGAATACAGGAGATCATGTATATATTCTTCTTTATTATGTGCTTCCTTATTAAATATTTTGTTATCAGTGCGCACTGAGCTGTACCAGTTTCTTTTAACGCAATCTACATTTCATACTGACTGGTTTTGAAAAGGTAAATTCCCCGAGCCATGAACTTTGTCTTCATTACGCAAATGAATTTGTGAAAAGACAGGAGAAAACAATTAGAAGTTACACCCAGCTGCTGTTTGCTTTGCTTGGCGGTAGTTGCAAATCATACCATCAGTCGAATGCCATTTGTTTTGACTGAGAACCTTTAACTGAGAATCTTTGGGTGAGTATTAAGTAACACTCCAATGAACACCATTTACTTGAAATGTTTTGCTAACGGACAAATCATTAATTACGCATTTTGAACACTGTGTAAGTTTTTCTTTGCGATCATGGTTAGTAAATGTGCTGCGGTCATCTTTTAACGAAAAGGAAACCAGGAAGATGGTAAATTCAACGTTTTCGTGGGAAAGGGATATACTATACAATTTTCAAGTCAATTGTTTCCAAAATGATTAGTATAGCTACTTTTAAGCTCAGGCTCGCTAATTGTTTTCGAATCGTTTTTTTTTTCTCCTCATCATAATAATAATAACAAATAATAATAAAAAAAACTTAATATAGCGCACATGATCCTACAGTTCTAAGGCGTTGCACATCAAGTTACAAAATCTACTAAAGAAAAAGCAACTAAAATATCATCCTAAAAAGAAAACTAAAAATCAGGTCAAACCCTCACAAAGGGAATGAAACTAAAAGACTCACGAAATAAATAAGTGTTAAGAACAAGCTTAAAAGAACAGAGATCAGTTGCAAGTCTCAAATGATCTGGTAGGCTATTCCAAAGAGTTGGTACACAGACAGAAAATGATCTGTCACCATACTTGGCATTGGAGCGCGGAACCTTCAGTACGGGCTCCTAGATAAGCGGTACATCTCTGTCCAGTAGTTCAGTTATATACATCGGCGAAAGCCCATTAAGCGCCTTAAATGTCAACAACAAGATCTTAAAAATAATGCGTTGACTAATAGGGAGCCAATGAAGCTTGATCAACAAAGGAGTTTCATGGTCATATTTCTGTTTGCATAGAATCAAACGGGCAGCACAGTTTAATTAGAACAGCTTGAAGTTTTGCAATGAGATATTTAGGAAGTCCACACAGCAGTGCATTCCCATTATCCAACCTACAGGTGGCAAACGCATTGACCAAAATCCTGGTATCCTCCATGCTCAGATACTTTCGTATACGAGATGTGTTGCGAATAGGAAAAAAAGGATGCTTTACATATGCTAGACACTTGGCCCTCAAATTTCATATGAGAATCAAAAACCACACCGACATTTCTAACCGAAACAGAAGGCCTGATCTAGTCTCCACAAACATTTAACGACGATAATTGGGGCTTGGGGCAAAATTGTGATGCTATCAGTAGTAATTCAGTTTTGTCAGACTTCAGCTTTAATTTGTTAGAAGACATTTAATCACTGATATCTTTAACACATGCTTCTAATCTTGAAGCAGTAACCAGTTCAGGAGCATTAGAGTCAAATAAGAAATAAATTTGAGTGTCATCGGCATAGAAGTGGAACATCATTCCATGTTTCGGAACAATGCCCCCTTATGGAGTAGTATGCAGAAAATATAAAATCGGCCCAAGCACTGAGCCTTGAGGAACACCGTGCAAAATCATGCAATTTTAAATTTCATAAACGTACCTGCCGGATATTACCGACTTCATCGCATCATGTCAAATCCTTTTTCAGCTACGACGCAATTGAGTCAACTCACAGATATTCTCGTAAAATGTGGATTTGGTTTAATTGTGTTTTAAAATATGACTGTTCTGGTCTGCAGCTTTTACAGTAGCGTACTACTCTTGCTTACCATTGCATAACACGAACTTCAAGAGAATTATGTGCCACGATGTCCGGAAAAATCTCCTAGAATTTTGTAACAAGTGCGGAAATAAACCAATGAGATGAGTTCTTGTCGCCCAACTAATTATGTGGATGTATATGCATACTGTATTTTGTTGCATAGATAACTACAGTTTAACAATTAATCTTCGCAATCCCTACAGGGTTTTGTTGTTTTGCTCACCACTCGAAATAGCATCCTTTATCGATCTTTCAATACTATCATAAAACGAAAATGAAATACTCGTCTGATATGTCTTGAAAGATTAATGATTCTAATCTGCTGTCTTCCATAAGGCAAAAGTGAACTTTGGCACACTCCTCTGTCATAAGAAAAATTTATGGAAAGCCAAATATTTTGAGAATTCTTGACATACTTATGAAAGCGAATATAAAAGGAGAGGAAGCGTTAGGAAATGAACAAGAACTGTGATGTCACAAGTGGGAAGCAAGACAAATATGAGCTTGGGTTGTCTGTACAATAGTTCACCTTTGCAGCGGTAAGGCAATAGTTTCTCTTATCTCAAATGATCCGTCGGTATATTTACTGTGAGGCCTGGAAATGTGTGAGGGGAGCTTTCAAATCTCAGAGGTTGCACATTCGTAGCATATCAGCACGTTTGGTGGAGAATTTTCATCGACTAGGAACTCTTATTGCCTTCTTACTTTAAATTGCACTCCAGATAATTTAAAAACAAATGCTAAATGACCAACTCTTTGAAGTTCATCACTTGGGCTTCATGCATGTGGTAGGTAGTTCTGGAATGATTTTCATGGCCTATTGTGAGGCAACAACTCTTAGCCTTTTGCAAAGAGGGAATGAAATTTATAGGAATAAGAGAAATGTCAAGATATTAGTTTGACAAACGTCTGTACAAAGTTTAACACAATTTTATTCTTAGTTAATTTATAGGAATAATGCAATTTTATGTTGTTGCTATTTTTGTCCAGAGAACTGACTGCTGGCTGATTTTGAAGAACAATTCAAACTTAATGTTTTTGGAAGTGTGATTCTTACAAAAAGTCGTACCCAATGACATTATTGTAGTGGATAGTGTGCTGTGATTACCCTCAGAAAATATTGGCTGAATGAATGCATTTTTGGTGAAAAAAATTTCTTGGTGCTGATGGTAATTTATATCTCTGAGCAATATTGCTTTTTGACCGGTGAAGTGACTTAATTACTAACGCTTTTTCAAGTTCTAAATGAAGGTGATTACACTATTATTAGTTTAAGACAAGGTGATTTGTCACAGTGAATAGTTGATATTGCAATTGCGTGCATTGGAGTGTTTTGCTGGAGCGTAGCCCCTTGGTCCTCTGCTTATTGCTGTAGTGTGAGTTGCTTTGTTTGCAAGCATGGCTCTTATAGCAATCTGTAATTTATGCCCAGTAGGCCTATGCACCGCAGTGCCAAGATAGTGTGTCATGAAGAAGGTTTAGTCCAGGGTCATCCTGTTAAAGAATTCTGCTTCTGAAACACGCAAGTGCCCTGAATTTGTGTTTGTTTCATTGTGAGCTGTTCCTCTTGGTGAAGACGGTTATGGAATATTTGTTTCCTTTGTTTTTTTTTGATAAACGATTAGTGTCTTGTCTCTTAAATTTTATTTATTTACTTAATTACTTCCTTTCTGTCTACCGACTTTGTCGTGATGACGAGTAGTCCGAGTGCATATGGCGTGAGGGGCTCATGGCTGGGTTGCAGTCAGTAATAGCCTTCGCAATAGACGTTTTTTCCTAATTTGGTTTGGGGTCTCACCTGTCTGTTCGTTGTTCTCGTTGCGCCTGAATGCAATTGTGACGCAGTTGTTGAAAGATAATTTATGTAGTCTTCCCCTTTGCGACACACTTATACAATCTGGGTGGCACCCGCATAAAGAAGATTTGAATATTTTTAAAAAAGTTACAACAGCTGGGTAGATAACAGAGTATATTATCTGACATAGCAAGATCCATCCCATGCAATGAATGTCCATTTTGTGTCTCAGTTCTCCTTCTGGTTGCTTCTAAACCAATTTTTTACTGCCGGATTGAGACAACTCTGTAGCAAATGAGGAATCGGAATTGCTGTTATATAGAGTGCCAACAGAGGTCTTATGATTTGAAGAGAAATTATTATCTGCTATTGTCTCGACATGTTGCATATACATTACTAGAAAAATTACAGAAATTACAAAAACAAGCAACAGTTAGATAATATTATTTCCTGAGAAAAATATGTTGATTTCTTTCATTCTTCCAATGAAGCGCTTGGTTACAAATCCCGGAATGAAGTAAAACAAAGTTTTTTGTATTGACGACAAAATCTTCACAACAAATCTGACCTTGCCTTCAAAGAATGAAATTTGGTGTCAAACAAGTTGATGGGGGTGAGATTTTCACCGTGAAGAAGTAACGATTCTGACGTTTTAAGCGTTAGCCCTTTGCAGACTGCTCTGACGAAGGGATAGCACTCATGACTTTATATTTGGTACCTCTTGACAGAGGAAATTTGACCCTTATCAATTTGTTTGATACTGAAGCAAATCGCAACCTTCCTAATACAAGTGCTTGAAAGACTGCATTGAAGTGGATTTCAGGTTTTATATTCTGTATGAAATACATAGAGTAAGTTTGTGCAGCCTTTGGAAACCTAACCGAGGAAAATGTGAGACACGCATTTTATATATGTATAGCCAGGCACATAAATCAGTCTTTGTTGATTTAATGTTTGGGGTTCTAAACCTCCTGGAAGAAAAAGAGACAAAAAATATTTTGCCTCTCATCAATGAAAGTGAGGGGAATTAGGGAAGTACTACATACTAACTACCGGCAGCCAGCTTGCTGAAGGGATTTTGTAGTAACATTGCTTATTTTCTAATTTTTGCTTCTCTTTTTAATCTGTATAATGTTGAAGTTGTGATTATAAATGTAGCATCGTGCATTGTGCAGTTAATATGCCTCAAACACAGCTCATGTTGAACTCAAAACATTCTCGGTTTGACTAAATTGCCATCTGTGAATAAATGAGCCAGCCACGACAAACTTTCAAAAGTTTTAGGCCAGGGGCCAAAATGTGAGGGGCCACATTTGAAGTCCAGCTGCAAGTAAGCAATGCATCTCAAATTTTCATGGACATGACATGCAAAAAAATGACAAAATTTTGTCAAAGGATCATCATCTACTCTACTTGGGTCAACAGAAACCATCATTTTTACAGTCATTACACTAAAATTATAGAGATATAAAAAAATTCTAATAGTATGGTGTGTAAACGTATCATTTAAAATGTTATAAAAAAAATTAATGTTAGTAACAATAGCAACGGTTGGAAAATCCAAGAAGAAGACCTGTTCCTTGGATCCGACTCCCACAAAACTTGTTTATGAATACTTGGATATTTTTCTTCCAGTAATTACTCAGATCGTTTACATTCTCTTGAGCATTGTGTCCTCTCGTCAGAGTGGAAAAATGCCCTGGTTTTTCCTTTACTTAAGAAAGAGGGCTTAGAAGCAATATAAAAAAAAAACTGTCGACCTGTGAGTACTTTGCAGTTCATCTCTGAACTGGCTGAGGGTATCGTAGCCAAATAACTGCAGAATCACATCATCACGAATAACTTATTTCCCTTCTTACAATCATCATAATTTATCGTAAGTTTCACAGCACGAAATACGCTCTTTTGAAAGTAAAAAATGACTTTTTTATGAAACATGAACGGTCAGCATGTCGGCCTTGCTGGTTCTGTTGGATTTGAGCGCGGCTTTTGATAACATTGATCGTGGTATTTTACTTGAGAGGCTTAAGTCTGCATTTCGAGTTCGGGGTACGGCACTATCCTGGATTGCACCATACCTAAGTAGCAGAACTCAGCAAGTTTCAGTTGACGCTACACTCTCAATAAAGTTCGATTTGGAATGCGGCGTGCCTCAAGGCTCGTGCCTTGGGCTTTTGCTGTTTGTTGTCTACGATAGTAAGATATTTGAAATTGTAGACAAAAATAATTTAGAGAACCATTGCTATGCTGTCGATAGCCAACTTTAGTTATCCTTCTGTC
>BLAZ01001251.1:1645029-1647529 GCA_014633955.1 Acropora tenuis
CTCAGTTTCACGCTGAAACAAGCAAGTGAGATTCAGATCTTGACAAAGCACTGGGAGGACGTTGATCTTGGGCCAATTGATATTTTACTAGTGACAGTGGAGGACTGTGAGTTCTTGAGCTGCCTTCCTTTCCTGGAGCAACCTTTCAAAAGTTACCAATCTGAGATCGGTTTTGTGTATTTTGGACGAATTGGAGGCGCCAGTCAACAAGAAAAATTGAAGGTTGCATTAGTGAGTTGTTCTAAAGGATCCTTAATCCCAGGGGGTTCTTTACCGAAGGTTCAGAGTGCAATCAGAGTCTTGCAGCCTAGGGCTGTAGTTTCAGTGGGAATTTGCACTAGTTTAATCTCAGAGAAGGTTAGAATGGGAGATGTGGTCATACCTTCGAAGCTAATATCTGTAGACGGGTCATTCCATACTCCCCTCAGCCCACGTTTCAGCGATCTCGCTCGAGATGCACCATATGGGTGGGCCGCTCCGTTGAAAAATCAAGGTGAATTGGAAGTTAAAGTACATCGCGATGGGGATATCCTGAGCCAGTCACTGACAGAGGAGTGTCGGTATGATGATATTATTAAGCAATATCCTGGGGCAGTTGCAAGTGAGACAGAAGGCACAGGTACTTTATCAATGAAATTGCATTAGGTTTCCTACTTCCTTTTCTCGTTGGAGACATGACTGTTATGCAGCAGTGACAGATGAAAATTACCGGAGTCAACTTAAAATGACTCTCGCTGGTCACCCTAAATTGCAAGACTTAAATGTTAAAAAAAAAAAGTTGCCAAAAAAATTCTTTCAACAGCAGATAACAGAAAGGTATTATACGATGAACTGCAATCGTCTCTCATGGTAGTTCAGCAACAAACATGTAATCACAAGCATGATGATAGTGCAGGTATTCAAAACATTGACGAGGAAACGGCTCGCCTATTTTCAATTTTCTCTTGGTTCCTTGTTGTTGGTCAGAGATCCCACAGTTCCACAGGCCTATTTATGATAGTTGCTGTCCCATTCTCGGACAAACTGAGATCCAGTCCCGCCATATTTTGACGTTATCACCTATTGTCTGCAAGGCGCAAACTATTTTGGGATTGAGGGGGCGCATCTTTGAGACCTTCTTACAACTGTTCAAAGTGACCTGAATCCCATTATGCCGCTTTTACTGAATGTTTCATGTGTGCGTAGTATGTCGTTTCAGTATTTTGAGTTCTCTTTTCCACTCAATTATTTTTTTCTTTCTTAAGGCCAAGTGATATTGAGTGGATGATATCTTAATTTTGAGTATTTTGACTTGAATTAAATTTGCTGCATCTCACTACCTTTGTTTTTAACCTCAGGTGTTTATAGTGCAGCCTATGATGCAAATATTGAGTGGGTGGTAGTGAAAGGTGCCGCCAGCTATTTTCATCAAAGAAAGTCTGCGACTTCTGAATGGATGTCTTTTGCAAGTACTATGGCTGCCTCTGTGGTTGACAAGATGTTAAGTGATCCAACAGTTTTCCTGGAGTGGCCGCACTACAGCCAAGGTAAATTTTGTTATGGAAAAAGCTTGTTCTTGGTAAATCTTCACTTTTGGCCAGAACTCTCAGAAAATTGTTAGATTCATTACCAGTACATACTTAATGGGTAGTTTAAGATCAAAAACAGGCGGAGAAAAAAAAAAGATAGAAATTGTTATTTTAATTTGATATTTACCATTTGCTCAAAATATGAAGCTTAACCCTGTGTTGCTGGTCCAATTATTTATCAAATTGGTGTCAGTTATTCTTTTGTCGTATCTATCCATTTATTGATAAGGAAATTTTGCCATAATATGTTGTGTTGTGGATCCCAGCACGCAGTGCGTGGCGTTTTCCGTGTTATTAGGTATTTTTATCATCAAGTAAAGGACCGACAGTTAAAATTATAAGATGTTAATTTGCACACTAACGTATACACTCCATCTCAAACAGAGCCACTAACTTTGTACCGGTCATGTCACTTGTCTCTCCACTTCTCGTCCCAATGGCGCACCTGTGGCCACATGATGGGAGTCGATTTTAGTACCGGTGCAAAAAAAGAAAAAAAACGATATTAACTGAACACAATTTTGGAGGTGGCATACAAAAAACCTTGAATGGCAACTTGAGGGTTTACATTGAACAGTAAAAGTGAGAAACGAAATGTCAAAAATCCATAACCTTGTTGGCAAGAAACAAACCAGACAATTTTGTTGCTAATTAAATCATTTATCAACGTTTTCCGTCTCAGTAGGGGATATCTTTTTAAATTTATTGCCAATGAATGTCGTCAAACCTGTCACTGCTTCATTCAGCTTACTGGCGGAGAACACACTCCGTGACGAGCAGTGGCACTAACGTTGAGCCCCAGCACGGACCCAGTTAGGAAGAGTGACAAGGTAGCTTGGAACGAGCTTTGAGGAGAGCCAGGAGCAATGGCAAAATTCCTCCTATTGAATATGGCAAATGCGCGCTATGGTCCTCTCAAAACCTGGTCTCAA
>BLAZ01001251.1:1665029-1667529 GCA_014633955.1 Acropora tenuis
CTGAGAAGTATTCAAAATGATTGCATGTTTTTGCCTTTCAAAGTTGGAAGTGCAATAGAAAAGGTTTTTCGCCTTCTTTCAGTCTGCTTATTCAGTGACTTTCAAAGGTCACTTTAGACAGGAAATAATACCTGATTCTTGAGCAAAAAACCCGATAAGGTGTTGGGTGATTGGACCAAACAATTTAGCCAAGAGAGAAAGGAGAACTTCAACTCCAATTTCAGACCGAGGACCGTAACTTTTCTTTATCGCTGACCGCTACGAGGCTCTTTAAGTTAAGCGGCCTAAGAATGGTTGAAGAGGGAGTATAGCGGTATTTAGAAGCTGCACGAGTTTCACACGGCTGTTTACTTAGAGTCGACTTCAAGTCAAGTCAAATCAAGTTTTATTGTGATCATAACTAGTTTACAGGTATAACACAGAAAATTAAGAAAAAATACGTACAACAAGTACCATAAAAGAAATGTTTGAAATTTAGGATTGAAATCTATTTACAGGACTAGATATAACTTGTAACTGAAATAAAATTAAGCTAAGACCAATTAATAATTACAAGATATAAATTTACGATTGTATCAAACTTGACAAATCTAATTTTCTAGTAGTTTTTAAAAACCTTAAAAGACCGAATAGTTCTAAAAGAGTGAGGTATTGAGTTCTATAATTATGGTGCACGATTTTAGACTTCAGGTTGTAGTGTTGGCCTTTGGCAGCTTTAAAATAATGTTACCTCTCAGCTAATAACAGCTGTTTCTATTTCCGACTAGCTACTTGGTATTCCTTGGTGTATGATCACCGTTTATAGCTTTGAAAACCGTGCACACTATTTCTGCGAAGCGCGGATTTGCAGGAGATGGTAAGCCTATTTTATCAAGTAATTCACAGCACGACGTTTGTTTTGCGTTAAAAACGAAACGGACAGCACACTCTTTGACTTTTCCTAGCTTTGCAGTGATGTTATGAATCCAAGGTATAGACACTTTCTTGTTTCAAATGTAAGGATCTTTTTCATTTGCTCAAGTACGGCGATCTTCTGGGAGAGTTTTCTGCAGACATTTTCTATGTGCTTCTCAAATTTCATTTTGTCGTCTTCGGCAACACCAAGCATTTCCAGTTCTCCCGTATTGGGAATAGCAGTGTTTACGCAGCAAAGTTATGATATTACCTGTGACTTTCCCATTACAATTGCTCGGTATTCGGAGGCGTTCTTCTTCATTTTAGAGGTAAAACCGTAAGGAAAAGATGTAGGGCGAGGACCGTAGTGTTACCTTTTCCACTTTTCTTAAACTCAAGGATTATAGTTTTATTTTCCTATACAAATCACACTTAAGGCTTCACGGGAGTGAAGTGTGCGAGTTTCAAGTTTCTGGCCATGAGTTCTTTTGTTCTTAAGCTTGTTCGACTTGTAGTGGCAGAATCTCGCTTGAGACTCAGTGGAGCCATTATATTGCATTTGACACTAGTGGCTAAACAGATAACATTTTGGGATGAACAAGATAGTCCTTGTTGATTGGGTTAATGAAGACCAGTTGCTGAATTTTGAAATTTTGAAGCTTGAATTAGATACTTTTTACAGACAATTTTTTGTTCCATTTCGAACAACCCTCCTTTTCATCCCGTTGATTTCGACTAGAGGTTACCCGAATTGTTTGTTGATGGTACCAATATCTCCTTAAGATTTTTGGTTTCACCATAAGCGGTAAACATCGACTTGGATGGAAAAAATTTCCTTGACTTCTCGTAAAACTGGATTATAGTCCAGCACCAATGGAAAACTTCCCTAGCAGGCTTTACCTCTTTGTTCAAACGCTCAGATCTTGAGATTTTAAGAGCATTGTCGAAATGTCTGTAAGAAAGCACCGCAGGAAAATATGGAGATTCAGATACCTTTCGTATTCTCTAAATATATTTTGGGAATAAGAAATCATGAGTAAAACAATTGCGTTTAGTTCTTATAGCAATCCCAAGGGGGACTGCTCTTTTGCAGTGTGAGGGGTGCTAACCTGAAAAAGGTAGATAGAGGTGGCTATTAATCGGTTTAGCATGTACATCAGTGCTAATAAACCTTCAGAATGCAACGTGAGATCAAGGAGATGCATATGACTGTCATAGTAAACCAATTCGAGTTTGATACTAGGATATAAAGCATTATCATTAAATTGAAATATTTTCGGTAAATCTTGAGTACAGACGTCAAAAATATCATTCCTTCATCTCCACCAAAGCATAGGTTTCACGTTATTCATCGATGATACCCATTAGTAAACCTGCTGAGTTGCGGCGTTTTTTCGGTCCCATTATCAGAAAGTTGGCAGTTATTAACCCTGAGACAAATTTCAACAGCTTTCACTACAGAATCAATGGAAGAAAATATTCACAGACCTGGAATCAACTGCTGAAATATATAGATTGTTTTTAATGTTCGGGAAAATTGGCACTACATCCCGTGACACAAGCAACGCCCCTCAAAAAATGGGCCTTGAGTATTCAAATCTCCTAA
>BLAZ01001251.1:1710353-1712853 GCA_014633955.1 Acropora tenuis
AGATGAAAAGTCATTTGTACACTGAAATTTGCTGAGATGGTAAAAGAACTTGAAATTTGAAATTTGATAATCCAATTTTGGTAGCTAACTAAAACCAAGACCGACCAACACCAGAAAGGTCACGAAATTACCTTTCAATAATTTTCCGGGAAAAATGTTGTGATTTTCATCCAAGCCAAAAAAAATTTCACAGAAAAATTGATAGCACCTGATGCTATCAAGTGACGTGCTGATAAGTTGCTTCCTGCCTTTGTACATCACCTGCGATACAAATTATTTGACAAACTTATCAAACCTTGAGGATTAAAAGTGTTCTTCTTGAATGAAAAAATGAAAAAAAAACAAATCCCGGCTTTGCACACCTTGATGTTTGTGACTTGGGTGAAGGCCAGACCACATCACCGGGAACTCGGTGCACTACTGTTTACGAATATTATATTGGTTCTTTGACGTCCCTCAGAGTTGAGATTCGAAAGAGGCGTTACCTCAGGTTTATAGTCCTTAAGAAACCATCGAAAGAAAGGTCTAACCATTTGCAGGGGTACTGCCAAACGCAACACTTCTACTCCTTAGTTATTTTTAAGATCTCTAGATCGCCCGTGATGTCGAACCCCAGCCTCCCTCCCGAGAACTCTGTGCTGAGCCACTGAGCCACAGATACGATCTAACACTCACTTACTCACTCTCATGGAATTTTTTTTCTTCTTTTTTTTTTGGCTTTTTTGTTTTTTTTTTAGCTGTATGGTTTGTTTCGTTAGTGTTAACTGTTGAGCTTCAATGTATCGTATTTCTTAAGAATAGATTGTAAGTCTATTTGTTTACAAAACGTTTCATTGTGATTACGCTATTGTAACAGTAGTAATGTAAGGGTCGCGTTTAAATAGTAAGTTCGTTAGTAAGTGTTAATTGGATAATAAATTGTTATGTATAAATGTAAATGACGTTGGAAGGGTGTGGCAATTGTTAGTCAGTTGAGGGAAGGTGAGCATTAGAGAAGAATTTTAGTAAAGGAGTTGTACAGTCTGAGGCAGAATCGCTCAAAACTCACTGCTGAGAGTCATTAGGAGAAAGCTTACCGTAACATCAAGACACAACCCCTTTGTCTACGGTAGAAGAACCAGGAACGATGAGAGTTGTATTGAAGACGAGAAGCTGCTGATAAGGAATGAGCGAAGAAGAAATAAGTAGTCACTGAGAGCAAAGGTGAAATCCAAGTCCTAAAGGACGAGAGAAGGCGCCGCAGTGTGGAAGGAGGAGAAGAAAAGTTGTTGTGAAATTGCTGTTTGGTCAGGAACCCAAGAGATGGAGCCTGCATCTCCTATACAAGCCCTTGCAGGCAATCCTTTCCCGAGTAGATTTATAAATGGAACGATTCCCTATGGGAGTTTCGCGCGCTGATAGAGGAAAGAGCCAGTGAAAATAGAGAAATGACAGCAGGCAGCAAGCACATTCATGCGATTCAAGCGCACTACAAAAGAAAATGGTTCTATTTATACATTTACTCGGGAAAAGGTTGACTCAAGAAATTAATAGAGATGAAGGCTCCATCTGATGGGCTCCTGTGGTTGGTTCATTGGGTTGTTGGTTTGTTGTTTTGTTGTTTGGGGGAAGAAGAAGGAGAAGAAGCAGAAGAAGAACTGAACTGTTAATTGTATTGACTTGTTAAGTTTTTAAAATAATTACTGTAAAAAAATAATGTGAAATATTTGTATTTATGTAAAATATTTATCTTTATATTAGTAGTTTAAATAAGGTTTTGTTTTGTTTATAACTATTATATTAGTAGTTTAATTTATTAAAAAAGAGATCTTCCGTGTTTTCTTTAGGGATTTTTTTTTATTGCTCTAGGCCATCGGGACTCACGTCATACTCACTCACTTACTCAATCAATCACAAACTCACTCAGACAACACCGATGATTTTGTGCGTTCCGGACTAGTCCGTAAGCACAACAATGGGGTGTTTATTCCTCGTTCTAATAACGAATAAGCCAGGTTGAACGTGTCATTTTTTATTATTCATTTCTTTGAAGTGTCATATTATCAATGACATGATTCGTCATTGGCCATCGCGATCGTATAGGGGTGATCAATTTGATCCTCTTTCCATGCCTTCGTTGTGACTGTCCAAAACGTACGTAATACATTAAAACATAAATCGCCATCGATCAATGCGCGCAAACTTCGATAACCACGAGAATAGCTGTTCGCAAACCTCGGTATTCACATCCTGTATCGAGAAAGCGAACGCATAGTTAGCATTTGTTATTTTATTCTCTTTCAAACAAGTCCTTTAGTTTTAGGCAGTGTGCAGTTGTTGTAATGACTACTTTCACAGCCGGCGCCTTGCGGTTAAGCTCTTATTTCAATAATATTAATATTTTAGTCATCATGTCTTCAAATCGTGTTATTTTTCCTCTTCATGTCATTCTAAGTTTCATAAGTGTATGCGTGAGCTATTATTCACTTTGCCGCATCATTGCTAAGTGTTTTGGTCACAT
>BLAZ01001251.1:1728994-1736494 GCA_014633955.1 Acropora tenuis
AAATCTCAACTCTTTATTAAAAATTCACAGTATAAATACTACAAGACCGAAAATCAAAACCAAAGCAGGCACTCCGACAAAGGCTTTCTTTCAGTATGCAAGCAACAACAAAACAACCGTACAAACATTACAAACCTTTCACTAAATCCCAGCGACCTGCCAATGTTTTTCGGATGTCTTCTTTTTTGAAATGTTCCGAGCACAAAGACGTTGATTTTGTGACGACGAATCCGTCCTTTCCAT
This sequence comes from Acropora tenuis, assembly GCA_014633955.1. NCBI lineage: Eukaryota > Metazoa > Cnidaria > Anthozoa > Scleractinia > Acroporidae > Acropora > Acropora tenuis. The sequence continues at coordinate 1,729,238 of BLAZ01001251.1, forward strand.
GCTGGCGGTTCACGAGATTGCACTATCTGTTTCGCCGCTGGATGTCCTTCGGAAAGGAGAGGAAATGGAGGCGTGTTGGATTGCCTTTTGTGTCATAATAGCTATTAGCTCAGCTAAAAGCGGCACAGTGTCTTCCTCTTCTTTTCGAAGAGGAAGGAGGAGTATCCTGCGTCGGGAAAGTGTCGTTCATTGTCGAAATATGTTGATGAAAACAACAGTAAGCTTGCTCGTTTCACTATAATCTCCCTCAAACTCGCAACCCGACTCAACACTAACCTCGCTATCATGTTTGCGCGGTTACAAATCCAATATGGCGCCGGGAACTGTAAAAAGGGCTATTACGGGGTATTCCTAAAGTTGATCCACTTTCACTCAAAAGATAAGTGGGACTGTAGGGAAACATTTTCCCATTTATGCTGAGATTATTTCATTGTACAATGGTCTGTCGTGTGTTACAGTTTATTCTCAAACTCATTAATTATTTATAAGGCTGTAAGCCAATAGGATTATTGCATTTGGTCAGGTGCCATGGTTTGGATACCCAGTGAAACCCTCATGGCACTGCAAGCAGTGTTTGAAATTTGTTGAAACACTGCTGGCAGTGTTTCAACAAATTTCAAACACTCCTAATCTGCATATTCATTAATCAACAACAACACAACAAAATCAATATCCCGGTAACGTCCAACACTGGAGGCCCTCGTGTTTCAATAGTTTTCTCGTTGTTTGAAATCGCAATGAAACACTTGAATTCGTGTTTGAAATATAACTAAACACACGCCGTCGAGATGTTTAGAGAATGCGAGAAAAACTTCGCTTTACAAGAGGGCGAACCCATAGAAATTATATAGAACAATAATAATGTAAGTAAGAAATTGGAGTCTCGTGATAAAATATGATTTTTAATGCACCTATGAAACAATCAGTTCATTGATACAATAAACCACAGGTTTCTGACCGATTGGAAGGCGCATAGTACCTCTCGCGTTTTTTGATCGATCAAAAACCTATGGATTATTGCGCTAGGACACTCGCACTTACATCAGTCAAAGATCACGTGTCATATCATGGGTGAATGCGAAGAGAAGTCAAAGCTTGATCGCACGTAATTAAAAGTATGTTTTCTCAAGAGACCCCTGATGGTACCTGTAATAATAGACCATTTTACAGTTCTGTGCTTGGTTGCCTAGCCTTTGAGTGAAAGTAAGACTGGAGGTGACCTTGTTTTGATTGAAACCTCACTACTTTTCTTATGTAAATTGCTACCAATTAGCATGAGAACAGCACCATTAGCATAAGAAAAGCTGGGAGCTTTCTATCAAAGCAAGGTCACTCCCAGCCTCATTTTCATTCACAGGCCAGGCAACTCAGCACACAACTGTAAAATGATCTATTGCTCCATGAAAGCAGTACAAGCTATTTTCTATAGGCTCACCGGCGCAGTAAACCATTTGTCATTTGCCGGAGGCAAGCAAATTAGCATGCTTCTTCTTGTGTTCTCCCGAACATTCTGCGTGGGAAAATGCGACCTATTGCTTATGTATTTGCTTTTTCAACAATAAGGGTTTTTGCAAGTACTTGATTAACTTTAAGATTGGCAAGTTTCGCTTTTTTAAAATATGTAAAAATGGTTATCTAATTAGTTGGATAAATACTAGAAAGTCAACGCGTACTGTGTATAGATCTTTGTTACCCCTTCAGGTAAAATAATTTCAAGTCCAGGCATAGATTTATCTGCAACGACCAAAAATGCTCACTAGAAAACGCAATTGTTGCCAAAATAGCAAAAATAATTCGAAAAAAAAGCGACAGTTACAAGAAAGCAAGGGCTCTTGCGAAGGCTTTATATATAGAAAAATCACAAGTACTTTATCTGAAACACCAAAATGCTCGATCTGAAGAATCTCAATTGCAATTGTCGCAGAAGTAGCAATTTTCTCAAAACCTGAAACTGACCAAGTAGAAATTGAAGGAGGCCCTGTAGGGCCACAAAAATTCGAAAGGCTAGCGCTGTTTTTATCTGCAACGCTAAATGCAGAAGAATTGCGAAAAGGGGAAGCAATTTCCCAAAAGGTGTGTCACATGGTCGCTTTGCCATTCCTTCTAGTGTGCATTTTAGCGTTGCGAACAAAATCCTTACCATTTTGGCCAGATTTGCGGCCTGTTTAGCGCGACCTTTCCGACTTCATTCGTAAGCTTATCTCCTCTATAGGCCGCGTTAGCATCAACTAAGAGTTTGAACAGAAAAAGAAGAACGAGTTATTTGCCGCCACCTATTTCAGCTTTATTTGAAGCATGTGGCTGTAGATATAAGTGAAAACACCCTTTAAACACTTTCATTCTCAAACCAATAAAATATTGGCACACAGTAGTTTAAAGCTTTTGAGCTTTACTTTTCTTCATTTCTCTAACACAAAAGTTATCTTCTGTACTAAAATTTTGAAAATCCAATATCATCTTACCTGAGACTATACATAAAAACAAAGAAATGCACAATTCTTTAACTCTGACATGAATCACATCTGACGTCAAAATTTTCGAATTCTTTAGTTCTCAAGCTTCTGTGGCTTGATAAATGTTTTGCTTTGGTTTCCACCATCAACAGATCCTTGACCCGTTGTCTTAAACGTATGTGTTGCAGGTAAAATCCGATGACAGCTTAAACCCGCTGTTATCTCGGCATAATTTATGATTCGCATTTTACGTCCGTCATTATGAGGGTTGCATTTTATACTTTAGTGAGGAATAAACAATTATTTTACCGATTAGGGATAATCACTTATTTACAATGGTTAGCTTTCAGTATGGGATTATGTAATCTTTTACCAATCAGTAATGACAATAAGAAACATGGGGTATTTAGCAACGATTGCTAACTTGGAAAAGAGGAAGATGTTGTAGACTACAAATTCAGGGGTTTGCAGTTCACGCATTGGAATGACTGCATTAAACCTACGAAATGAAAAATGGCAGGACAGATTTCATGAAGTAAAACGATGGTTCTTATGGGATGTTGTACGTGGGGGAGATAAGAGTAAAGTAGAAAATCCCACTCCCTCTTCTTTAACCACACATTTTTCTGGCAGTTGATAGAAAATGTAGGAAAACCGGCTTTCACCTGACATCGAATTTTACGAGCAATATGTGCACCTTAAATATAAAAACAATCTCGTCTCTTACTGCCCTTGGCGCTAGATAATCTGCATGTCTGTCAACTTGTGTTGCAGTTCATGAAATACCAGAATTAACAAAGTTCACGCCCAGTTGGGCGTTGAAATCGAATGTCCCCTGCTGTTCCAAAGCTTTTCTCCTAAGTGATATGCTGTTGCAATACCAGCACCCACGCCACCCGCAATGGCAATGGGCCGCAGTAACGCTGTGGACTTGAAGATCATGCCAGTCAACGTCGCTGCACCTACTGAATTGTATTCATCCCATTCGCCTCCTCAAAACAACGGGTGAAGAAACCAATGGGTTCTTCTTCTCACAGTGTCCTGCTAGCACTGCGGGCTCAACAAAGTGATTTTTTCGTTCAACGCACTATATGACAGATGGCATGAGGTAAGAATGCACCCTTGCATTAATGATGACTGTAAATAATGGTTGCTTGGCAACAGGCGAAGGAACCACAGAAAAGATTTTTTTATTAGAAAAAAACATTCACTTACACAGTACAAAAATGTTTACTATCAAAATATGATGATAGGAGAGATTATTTTGCAACTAGCACCTGTTAACTCTAAGCTTCAGCGTCTTTCCATCCGGGTTCGTCATAAAGACCCCATGTTCCTCCCATGGCCAAACCTCGTGAAAGAGATAAAATAAGTTAATCAATATGTAGCATGGGGTTTCAAGACAACCTTCTGGCCTCCACTCAATTGATTAAGGCTTTACTGTTTTCTTTCTGAGGTTCCTTGTGTTCTTTTCTTTTTTACAAGTATTATCTTTAATGCCATTAAAGTGGTATTAAATAATAGCAGCAGTTTTAATAAAGGAAAAAATCTCGCCTGTTGTAAAATGAATGGACGGGTAGGAAAATGGGAGGGTGGAGCACTTTTCAATGATTGCCAAGCCGCTATCATCGATCATTGCGCGGTTAGTGGGCAATATGGCCATCATTTTACAAAAGTGCATTCAGATGAATGCAGAATTCTCTGACCAACTCAACCCAATTTGTATCAATTGAGCATGAAACTGCTGTGCCTTGTGAGCAAGATTACCAATTAAAACCCTGCCCATGCCAACATTTAGGATAATGAAATAGCAGATAAAAGGGTGCTACTTCATACATTATCACCACAAATGGTTTGACTTTCAACATTTCTAGGATTAAAAGACTATAAACCGTAGGTCCCGTCTCACAACACTTTATTACCGTTAAACCTTGATGATGCAACAAAAAGAGGTCGTTGTGTAGAAATTTGGGGCAAAGTCTTGAATCCAAGCTCTCTGAGGCGACACTAGTGCTTTATTTTGTGAAGTATATGTTCTTTGCACAGACATGAAGGCCTTTGTAGAAATGGGCAGAGGTGTCAGTGACAGAAGAAGAGAAGCCTTGTCTTATCGTCGCCATATCTGTCCATTTGACGGTAAAATAGATAATAGTTAACTAAAAGAAAAGAAAAAGAACTTGAGTTACAAAATCAAGCCTATCATTAGTATTATTATTATTGAAATGCGAAATGAAGGATGTTATTACTATTTTTTGTTATTGTTACAGTAACAATAATGTTACTGACAGTAATTATTACTACTTCATTAAAGTCTCACTGGATTCAGCCGAGGCCAGTTGCTGTTAGCAATGAGGGTGACCTGTAAACACTGACCCCCGGTCTACGGACCCCACCATTGCACCTGGTCCGTGAACCTGGTCTGCGGACTCCCTAAACCCACGACCAAGGCAAATTACCAAGGGAATCTAAACAAAAACATTCCTACCAAGACTACACCAAATTCCTACATGACCGTCATTCAGTACCGCGTTTTGGAAAGGAAGCTAATCGAGAGAAATCGCATGCTAACATGTATAACGAGTTGAATTTGAGTACACTCAATGGGACTTTTAATTTATCCGCTATTTTTGTTTCCCCTGTAATGTCTCCTTGCAGGAAGACTGAGGTGATTACGATTAGTGGTGGTAACCAAGGAAAACAAAAACTGCGGATAAAAGTTCCAAACAGTGTAATCAAATTTTACTCATTACGCATGTTAACGTGCGATTCTTATCGATTAATGTCATCTCCAAAATGAGGTGGTTAAAGACGGGGATGCAAGAATTTAGGGTTATTTTTGATTGTCGAGCAAGAAGCAGTTTACGGTTTGAGCTTCCTCCTTTGGGTAGTCTTAGTAAGATTTTTTTTCTTTCGATTCCTTTGGTAATTTTACTTGGTAGTCCGTCAAGGGGGTCTGCGGACCAGGGCCACGGACCAGGCCCTATGTTAGTGTTTTGGGGTCGCCCCAAATAAACGTAAATAGCGTATAGTCTACCTTAGAAAGAACCAGTCATAGAGTAAAAATATTGATGAAAATCCGAGCTTGATTACAGGGCTTTAGATTGGCACGCCAGCCGCCATGACAGCTCTGCCAGAATAATATACATCATGTGGCGCATCACGATGTTGTTCGTCCAGAGGAGAAAACCACACCTAGAAGAATTGTCTTTGATAGCTCAGCCTCTTTCAACGGTCACACTTAACGACTACTGGTTTAAAGGGCTAGATCTACTAAACAATCTCTTTGGCGTCCTCATACCATTCAGAGAGAGCCATGTTGCTTTATATGGTGACATAACAATGATGTGCCACCACTTGACCAACACGTACACAAAACCTTCATAATGGCGATGGAATGTAGTATTCTTGTCTGAGAAAAACGGCAGAGATGAATAAAGAAAGAACCCCAAATTCAGCTGAGCCAATTATAAAGAATTCTTACATTTGTGACTCGGTCCAAAAGTGGAGGAAGTCAAAGTTATGACCTCAGGCACATACAAAGTTCTCAAAACAGGTGGCTCTCAGGTAGAGAATTTGATTTCAAATGCAAAGTTATTCAGAAGAAGTCGCACTTGGCGGCGAAGCAGAAACGGAACGAGGTTTAGGAACAGTGTGGCTCCCTGAAGTTGACGTGCTCACGTTTAAAATAAAGATGATCATAGCGCCTGAGGCCACCCAATCGAATAATCCAAAGATGCTCTTTCCTCTAAAGCTAACGAAGAGAATTCTCCTGATTAACTAGCTGATTACAGCAGTTCTCATCAAGCTTAAGGTTGCTATGCGGGAGCTATGGCAATTGGGATATTGGATTGGCTTAAAGAAGTGCCAACGGAAGCAAGGCAAAAATGGTTCTCGTTGCCGGAAAAAGTATCAAAACTCAATCAAATCAAGTTCGATCGATGTCTCACACCTTCTGAAGCGATTGGAGGTCTTTTAAAAGCTTATTATGTTTTGTGATACCTCATGCCAAGCCTGTGCCTTTGCCATATGGAAACTTTGAAATAGGACGTTTGGTGTCAGATTTTTCACAAAACAACTTTAACGTGGTTCTAGAGTTGTTATTCGCGTGTTTTTTTTTTTTGAGAATTTTAATTTTTGACACAAAGTGCCGATTTTGCAAAAGGTTATTATAGCCTTTGCATGGTGGCCTATTTTGGCCATTTTGGAAAAGTTGTCATTTTTCGAATATTAGGTGCTTTTTGGAGCTGTTTTTTCGTACACAACAACTTTAATGTGGTTCTATAGCTGTTTTTCGCGTGTTTTTAAGAAATTTATTTTTTGACCCAAAGTGCGATTTTGCAAAGGCCATAACCTTTGCATGGTGGCCAATTTTGGCCATTTTGGAAAAATCTTAATTGTTTGAATATATTTTTTTTCAAAAATCACCCCAATTTTTTTTCTCTTTTACGGTGATTTTTAAAGGGGGAGAATATCGGTAAAATATTCGTGCTGTAATTTGTATTTACTAACTTCAAACCTTTTTAGGTAGGAAGTAATCTCGATTGACTGTCTTATGAGTATTTATTGACTAGAAGCGTGATGGATTTTTATAGGCTTTGCTTAGGTGCTGCAAATGTTCATTTTGGACAAGCTTTGGTAAAGACAATTTTTTAAAAATTGTCGATTTTTATTTTAAAGACGAGAGGCTAAAATGGTTTCAGTTTGCTTGAATTGTTTGTTAGTTGAAGGGAAAAATGACAAACACTTTTGATGGTTTCTGCTTTGGCCTCGCAACCCACCAAATATGGTTGTTATTCACCTTTTA
>BLAZ01001255.1:43956-46456 GCA_014633955.1 Acropora tenuis
GCTTTCCACTGTTCTTTTGCACGTTCCTTTTTTTGTGTGGAAAAGGTACTCTTTCAGGAAACTTTTTTTCCAATGGAAAGAAGATTCATTTAATATTGTGAAGGTATCTGAGGATGGCAAAGAATCAGCAAACAAAATGAGTAGATAAATTATTCCCTCACTTAGCACAACAGGATGACCAATAAAATTATCACAGTGTGTTTATTGGAATAGTGATAATTACCCTATTTTCTGGGATATAAGTTGAACCAGTTTATACTTTAAGTATTACTGTTAATTTTTTGGGGTGACTTTGCTGTAAGTTTAATTTTTCTGCATTTCAGGGAACTCAAGGAGAAATTGTTGTGCATCTATACATCAGAGAGCTCAATCGTCAGAAGCTTGATATCCTCCTATATGAAGATGAACTTCAAGTTAAATTTTGCACAGGGTTAGTTTTCATTATAATGATAATAATTATATTTCAGTATTGTGAATGTTAATTGACAATTATTCTCTGAAGTGGAGGTGAATAGCGATGGATATTTGCCGAGCAGTGAAGTGGTGAGGTAAATACTCATCACTTTCACAGACACTGAGGTGAATTATTGTTTTAGTACTGTATATATAACACAAGTTCAATAATAGCACCAAAAACTACTTTATCTATGTCAATAAACTGAAAATTGATGGATTTTTTTAGTTTCATATGTTGCTTGATGCTTGAGTATAATGAGTATAATCACCACTGAGATAACCAATCAGCAGTACTGACAGTAACTGTTGTGTAGTATACCGTAAACGTCCATGTATGAGTCGCTCTTTTTTTTTTCACAAAATTGAAGCCAAAAATCAAGGGTGTGGCTTATCCATGGATACAGTACATCTCTGTTTGGAGTTGTCAAAACCTAATTGATATTCATAAAACTTCCTAAGAGGCCAAGAACTAGACATGAAAGAAACCGAGAGCATGTTCCAGCAGTTGACTTTTTCATTGAGTGGTGACTCCTAAAGGAGTCTTTATCGGCGAATCCTGCTCTCCAAGAGTTCTTTCAAGCGATTAATTTCTTCTTTACTCGAACAACTAAACACCAACATACAAGGAATCTCCATTACTCCACACAACTGTTTGCAGTGACAAATGTGGCCAGTTACCTCCACGCATAATTATGTTTCCACTATGTGCAATAAAGTACCACAAAAGTTGTGAGTACTCGCAAGGTAAATGGCCGGCTGTTTCGTTGTTTTTTACTACCTTCATGGCAAATTTGTCGATTGCATTATTAGGCTCCTGTTCTGCCTGAAGTTTTTGGCTTATTGCTTAGTAGAATGTAAATTTCTCCAGCTTGGAACTGCGATGGCATTTTACAGTTAAGTTTACTCAACCCAGTCCCCAAACCAGGTCTATCCAACCGTGATTGAGCACATCTTTGGTCATTGCTAAGTTGAAATTTTGCTTTCTTTAGACTTGATACAGATGTAAGAGACAACTTCTATGTCGGTGTTTCGAAACCTTGATTGTTTGTCCTTGGTTGTTTGTAGCAATACAACTCTACTGAAACTTCAAATTATTATTTATTTCAAATTCTGCGCTTCCAAATCAGGGGTGCGGCTTATCCATGGATGCGGCTTTTACATGAACATTAATGGTAATTATACTGAAAATGGTTCATTAAACTGGAGTGCTTTATACAGTAGGGATATCTTTCACTGACAAAAACCCTCTTTCCACATTGTGAAAAATTATGATATTTTATGTCTGTTTGAGATCTAGCCAATCAGCTGTTGGCATATCAATCGTTCTAATTGTCCTTTTTGAAACTTGAATAAAGTAGAATTTTAAAAAAATAATATTACATGGTGGCTTGGAGATATGGAATCTCTCTTCTCATATTCAACTCGATACCTTGTGCTCACCCCTGAGATATCAAGTTGAACACTAGAAGAGAAAGTCCATGTCTCCATGTGCTCATGTATTATTCTCAATATATCACCTCACATGGTTTTATTATGCTAGTAAATCCTTAGAAAATGCAGTCTATTGCTTAATTTTGTAAAATGATTGCAAGTATGCAGCAATTTTACAAGAAAATGTATTTTTTACAATTCTGTGATCAAGGTTTGTCTTCTCTTACCTTTCATCTTACAACGTGTGATACCAATATTGATGTACAGTAAGTACTTTACTGGCAGAGTAAATCATAGGTTTTTGACTGATCAAGCTGGTGCAGTAAACTCACTTGTTTTATAAAAATATAATGATAATGTTGTCATGTTTTTGTCTGTCCTTAATTATCTTTCTCTTTTTTTTAAGGAGTGAGAAATTTCTTAACATGCATTCAGGGACATCAGCCAGCACTTTGTTCTTGTGGACCATCAAGCTAAGGTTAGTTTGCTGCTGGAACTGTGTGCCCTTTTTTCAGATTACAGCTAGGAGCCATGAGATGGTCTTTTATGTAGTATCAGATATAATACAAATCAGGTGGATGGATGGATAGTGAGGAAGGTCCCTAGGTAGGTA
>BLAZ01001255.1:53956-56456 GCA_014633955.1 Acropora tenuis
AACCACCTTAAGCAGAATTAATAACGTTTCTTGGGCATTAAAGACTTCTATTAGTTTTATTTTTAAGTAATTATTGTGACACCTTTCTTTGCATATGCAAAGTACCAAGTGAATATCCTTATGTACGTAATACGTAATACGTACATATTTTATTGACTTTTTCTTATAGGGCTTTTCATAAAGCCCCTAATATACTGTATGCAATAGTATCGTCCCGTGGAGGGGGGGGCTCCCATATGAAACAGGCGGGGATACTCGTCGTCTCTCTTTGGGGTGTAAATTTTGGATTTTGGTCTCGCTTAGGGTGTTCCGGGCACAGCACCAATATATCAAGCCACCAAGAAACACAGAATTATGCGAAGAGAAACAGAAGTCAAATTTTCTTTTTAACTTGTTTTGTGTTCGTATTTTGTGTGTTTTTAAGCGGTCTCTTTCAGGGGTCTAAATCAGCTTAAGCCACGCCCAGATGGTCTCCTGTGGGGGTTAAATTCAAAATTTATGACGAGCATCCCTGTCTGCTCGATATGGGAGCCCCCTCCCCCCCGGGAGTATCGTATAGTACAGTTAAATTGATTTATTACTATTGAGTTTGGTTTTCAAGCTATGCAACGCACCTTTTTGCACATGGAACCTCTTCAGCTTTAGTGTTTTTTCTGTTTTAGATATCTATCAAATACGACCCTTTCATGAATCTTTCTGTTCCACTACCTAAAGAATACAAGTTTATACCAGTTACAATTTTCTTCAAAGACTGCAAGAGGGTTCCTCTGAAGGTAGTTAATTTCTGTTCATTGTCTTGATCATTGTACACTGAAGGCACTACAATAACATTAGACCTTTTCGGCGACTTTCTAGTTTGGCCTTAAATTACATCAAAATGGTTCACTTCCATGTACACGAATGTCCAGGCCTCATTTGTGCAAAGCTTGGGTAGCGGTATCCAGTGGATGAATACGAGGAAAACCTATTGAGATATTCAGTGAATAGTGCGATCCACCATTTGAACAATTGGGGCATTCTATATGCACCAGATGGCTAGGTGGAGGGCATCTCAATTTTCCTGAAGATCAAACGCCAATTACCGTTTTTTGTTTGTTTACATAACTACTGGATATGTCTCCAAAGATTTGTCGTGCGTGAAATGACAGCTACTTTATTTGATTTGACGTAGCTTGTGTCACGCATTTAAGTTAATGTTCGAAGTGAAAAATGCGAAGCGTGCTTGCCGACGGTGGATGGATTTTTTGCTTGTTAAAAAAAATGTATTTGGGTTTGGTTTGGACTGTAGAACGATTTTCAAAAAAACTATACCAATGTACAATTACTTCGACCAATCACAACAAGAGCAAACAGCGCCATGAACTAATCAGAATTTGTAGCAGTTACCTAGAACTTGTTCAAAGCGCGGGAAAAATCGCGCGTACCAAGCGTTGCATTTGCAATCGCAGTCGTTTAGCAAAATTTAATAGTCAAAATTGTTATGAATTACTTGTGATTGAATTGCATGCATTTGTTTCTTTATTTTTGGACTGGCGGTCTGACTTGCTACTCCTATTACAGACCAGCTTTAGTTTTTCTTTCACAGTGACTGATTGACTTTTGCGGCAATCTGTGTTTTTTTCTTAGATTATGGCAAAAGTAACCCAGGAGGCGACGGTTGATCAACTCACAGCTGCTGTACAGAGAGTCACAGCGATTCTGCCTGAAAATGTACGGCTTTTTCACTTGTTGTAGTTGTTGTTGTCACTTTGGGAGCGCGATACGATGCAGTGACTGTTAATCTTTCCCAGAGGCATGTTGTCAATATAGTGTTTGCTTTATAACTGTTCTGTTCGTATCGATGATGAAGATAGGTGACGGGTATTTATCCAATTACGTATTATCCTGTTTCCTGCAGATATCGGACAACCTTTTAAAATACAGAGACTGGGTGAAATAAGTTCATATCCATTATTTGACGACCTATTCTTTTGTGTGGACGCGATGATAAGCCCATTATTGAGTTGCAACCGTTGGCCAAGGATGCCATCACTATACTTTATTCCAGTCAACACGAACGCTCGTCTCTTTTATGGAGCGCAGTTAAAAGTTAGAAGCCTAATGACTAGAGCAACCTAGTCACCAAACCTGTAATATTTGACTACTCACAACACAACAAATTAGCCGTGCAATCTAACGTTGTTCTCAATCTCGGTAATAGGTATCCCCGAAGTAATGGCCAATCAGTTTTTACCTAATAACCAGAACGCTTCTGACTGGGCCCGAGCGAAATAGGCCTCGCAAGGTGCTGGTGTTTGTTGCACTGCACTCTGTTGCGTATTTAGTAAAATCCAACTAGTGGTCTGTCATCAATGCTGCGTTCTGATTGGTTGAGTTACTAGTAGGCTATATGTTATAGCCCACTAGTAGCGAAAAGCGCGCGCCATATTTGTAATGTTTTGGCGGTAAAAAAGGATTGATGTCTAGCTTTAACTTGCGAAAGATTTTTAGTCTCGATATC
>BLAZ01001255.1:128403-133484 GCA_014633955.1 Acropora tenuis
CAAGCACCATAGGCCTGGAGCGGTTTAATTGTAACTCGATGCCAGAGAAGTAGGCAGGGGCATGCGTTTCCTCTTTCCACCAATTGGCGTTGAGGTTTTGGTATCTGGCAGTGTCTCAGATTATCGTCATCGAAAAGGAAAGAGAAAGAGCGTTTCTTTTCAGACAGTTCACTCGGTGCTCTCTCTTCAGCTAACACTTAACTTAGCGCAACTTGGCTCTTAAACCTACAAACTTAATGCGAGAAAGCTACGTTATTTTTCTTAAAAGCAATTAATGCGTTGGTATTTCTTCTTGCTTGTTACTCCATTCCTTGGTTGAATATTCCTTTCTCTTCAAAGCAGAAAGGGTTTTCTCCTTTTGAGGCAACCTCTGTCAGCTCGTATTTTTCGCGTCTTGCGCAAGTTTCATCGGCTGGCATGGCATCTCCAACTTCATTGCGTGCCTGGCCACTAGGTGGAGTCGATGTTTTGTAGCAGTAACACGCGATGATTGCAACTACGGCGATTAAAACTGCGCCACCACAGGAGAGGCCAATGATGAGCGGCAGAGTATGGACGGGTTTATCTTCCGTTGGAGAGACTGTCACTAAACGTTTTCAAAAACACATCCGATCAATAGATGGCAGTTATTGTATCTGATTCAAAGGTACACCTGAACTGACTTGCAGCGAACATTTTGTTTTCTTTGCTTTCCTATTAATTTTTTTGCATGATCTTCATTGTCAGTCACAGTACTCGTCGCCATTATTGCCATCGTCATTGTCTTTATCACGTGCTTGACGTTTATCTCCACAGTAATGTATTTTAGCTTGTATCTTCTGTTAAAAGATTTCGTTGTCATGACTAGCAGTGAAAACTCAAAGGAACAGCATCATTGCTTTAGACTACTGTTTTTTATGAATCCATAAGGACTCTCACCTGTTTTCACTGTTTTCAGCTCCCTCAGTGAAGTTGGATCCACACGTAGACTCCCTAAATTTCCAGTGGTGATTACTCTTCTCAGTGGAGCAAGGGCATCTCTAGTGATTACTTCTGTTTTGAAGGTTAGTTTGAAATCTACGATTATGCTTCCAGGTCTGCCAAACAATGTATAAGTGTACATTAAATTAAACAAAAACAAAAAGATAAAGTACAGTGTGTCACATGTACGTCCACCATTGAAGGATTTTATACTCAGTGAAAAGAAGGCAACGTGACCCATGGAATCAGTTGCCTCGCTCCGTTGTTTGTTGGGCTGTTAAAGCTCACCGCTAGGGTTAAGGCTATTACTAGGTTGCGGTTACATTTGGGTCTACTGGAGAATAATTTCTAGGTTCATTTACGCTTTATGACAAATTGAATCATTTCTAGCTTTTCGGATCTCAGTTGAGGTAGAAAGGATGGACCCTAATTTCTCATAGCGTGCAAGCCTAGAAATATTTATGTATATTGAGTCTATGCCTCAGTTTCTTATAGTATAGCTTATGGTACAGGGAGGTCTACTTGAGAACAGGTTTTAGGTTTACTCTTTATGACAGCTGAGGCCAGCTTTTTGGGTATACGTCATTTTACGTAGAAGGAAGGGAACTTCAGATATCTATTACACTCTGCATGCAATCTTAGAAATATCTCATTTTCAGGGTCGTAGCCAGTATGAGGCGAGCCGAGGCACTTGCCTCGGTTAAAATTTCCTGTTTTCCTTTTTGTTTTTGTTTGTTTGTTTTTTGCGTATGTATTAAATAGATTTAGTCGCAGGCAGCCCCAACAATGCAACAGCAAAAAATAGATAAATGAATCCTGTTCATTCTACGTTTTGAATTCCACGGCAATGGTATACCACAACTTTAGAGTCTGCATGATATATATAGTGCTAGCAATTTGTAAAATTCGTTTCTAGCGCATCTTTGAAAATAATGCCTCGGTTGGAGAATTTTCCTGGCTACGGGCCTGATTTTTATTTAGGTCTGCAAAAAGTGTGTTACCTCATAGATATTATTTCAACGTCTTTCAATTCAGAACTTCCAGAATATGGCCTCAGTATCTGCAAAATGATTCATCTTGTATCATGAGTGTCTTGTTGAAATTACAGACCTTACTTTGATGGAAATAGGTAATTGAGTCTCATCCTGTTGTTCAATATTTACCTGCTGCCTCATCATCGTCGCGAGGTCCTTAAATTTTCGGCTCATTTTGTCTCCCAAACTGTTGTCCCAGTCTTCTAGCAAGCGAATTTCGAGTGAGAAGACTGTGGCAAAAGAGATGAAACGGTGAACCATTTGAGTTAAATCATAGTATATAATGTCATGTCTACCTTAATCATGAGGTTGCTCATAGGAAATGGTGCCCACGTTTTCACATTTTTTTCGTTAGCATTATGACGTGCCTTTTTTGTGAAGCTCGATAGATACTGAAATGCTTGTTCAACAAAGCATAACAGTAACATTTCCTCCGGACTTGGTTGTAAAAGCTGATCATGAAAACCAAACAGTGACCACAGTCCAAATTAAGATTTGCCTCCAGGCCTCTCAGTATCTTTACGGGCCCCAAACAGGGTTTTGAAATCCGATTGAATTAACTAAAGTTACAGGTTAAAGCTAAAAAAACAGTCCATTTCATTTTGCTGCATGTTATTTTTACGCAATTTTCACATTTCTTTTCTATCCTGAATGTGTACAAGACAGCCAAGAGATAGCAAATCTGAGGGCCTGTTTGTCAAAAGTCCCGAGACTTTTCGGGCCTACTTCGTGTGCCTCAGTTCCCTTTATATCTTCGCAACGCCGAGGTTCTAAGCCGTCAAACTTCTCAATCCTCTTGGTTTTTCTTACTTTGAAAACATGGTGAAAGATTAGCTTTTGAAAACAAGCGGATTGCAATTTGATAACTGGCTTTTTGGGCCAAAAAAGTTCTCGGGACTTTCGAGAAACAGAAAAGGTAATTACCGGGCCACTATCGAGAAACGGGGCCCACGCCTCTAATCATCGGCGTACGGGAAAAATTTAGTTGGGGGAGCTGAACATAATTTGCCCGAATGAAACTTGTTGGTCACAGATGCACAAATACAAAACCATGAAGTGAGAGATATAACCTACCCATTTGAGCTTTAAAAGAAGTATGAAGAACGATTACTTCGACGCCCAAATATGTAAAATGGGGTTGACAGACCTGCGCGACTGCCGCTGTCTGCTTATTGTGTTGATAAAAGCCTTTATAGTTTTGCTTTAAGCATGTCTTTAAGCGATTTTCCTTTTCTATAAGAGATCAAGGGAGGGTCCTTGTATATCTCTCTTAGTAGTGGCTAATACAATTAGATGCCATTTTTCCATTAGAATGTTTTTCAAACATGGCAGTGATGGATGAAATTGTGTCACAAAGGGTAGAATTCTTTTGTGCGCTTTCTGTGTTTGTGTAAGAGCGTTCTGTCTTTCTTCGAATTTAACTTCGGAGATGATTTTGTCCACCAGGTTATTGGGATAACCTCTCGATGTCAGGTGTGTTCTGAAGTTTTTAATGTTCTCCTCAACATAACTTTAGAAGAGTTTGTCCTCAGGAGCCTAAGCGCTTCTCCTTTAACGAATCCTTCCTTAACGGCTGCTGGGTGGCAGCTTGAGAAGATTAGGCGAGTTGCGGGCGAAAACAAATAAGATATTAAATAATAAAATATTTTTTACTGTTTCTTTGCCCTAACGGTACATCAGTTTTGCCCGAATAATACTATTTTTTCCCCTACTGGGGGGGCTACAGCCCCCCCCAACCCCCCCGCCCCGTACGCTGATGCCTCTAATTTCTAGAAAGACAAAGTATTGTCACTCACCTGTTTTTCTATTACCACTGACTTCAGCCTCTGTCGTAGGGTTTGAATTCGCCTTTGAGGATGTCTTCCTTGAGCTACTCCTCTCCTTAGGAGTTGGTGTGGTGGTCGAAACTTCTGCAGAATGCATAAGCATAATTAATATTCTTCTGACACTAAGTCAGCTTTTTATATTCATTTCGTTTGTAGACGTGCCTGTTAAACAACATTTCCAGACACTTGTCAACATTTCCAGGCCATCATGTTCATCTCATTAAGAAAATGGAAACACGGGATCACCAAATTGTAAAATTGACGACAACGGAGCGTCGCGCGAAATTTAAAGCAAAAAACATAGGTTTAAACGTGGTAAAGGCAAAGTTATTCTCTAAATCGTGGCGTCACGAGTTAGCGATTTTCGGAGAAAGCTAAGAGGTTAACTCTGAAAATACCCCATCTTTATGAGTAAAGATTTCTTGCCAGAAATGGTTCGTTGAACGGAGGAATCTCTTACGGTACTTCGGAAAAAGATGCCAAATAAGCCGCAAATGAAATTTGAAAAATAAACGGAACTACAAAATTACTGACCCTCACTGCCGATTATTTGCCCTGTTTGCTCAGAGCTGAAGATTCTTTGCACAAATTCAAGACCATAATTCACCCTGAACTGCAAAATTAGTTCGACAGAGTATGTACTCTTACGCCATCAGCCTCACTTCATTCAACAAGGAAGGAAAAGGGTTCAGAACTTCCCACCCCATTAAAACGAAGAAGGGTTCAGAATCTCGGATCCATTCAGCACGGAAGGAAAAGGGTTCAGAACTTCCGACCCCATTTAACAGGGCAGAAAAAGGGTTCAGAACATCTGATCCCTTTCAACAAGGAAGGAAAAGGGTTCAGAATTTCCGACCCCATTTAACGAGGCAGGAAAAGGGTTCAGAACATCTGATCCCCTTCAACAAGGAAGGAAAAGGGTTCAGAATTTCTGACCCCATTCAACAGGGAAGGAAAAGGATTCAGAATTTCTGAGTCCGTTCAACAAGGAAAGAAAGGGGTTCTGAATTTCTGACCCCATTCAACGGAGAAGGAAAAGGGTCCAGAATTTCTGATCCCTGATAAGTGAGAGGAACTATCCCTTAAAAGCCTGTACAGAAATGGGTTCAGAATTTCTGATCCCAGTGTTTGTTTGGGGAGCCTTGATGAAAACCAGCACATTTAACCAAACAACATAAATGTGCATGTTCTTTCTTTGGAATATATCAATATATAGTTATATATATATATACATATATATACATATATATACATATATATA
>BLAZ01001255.1:246254-248754 GCA_014633955.1 Acropora tenuis
CGATACACTTTCAAATCGTCTTTAAGGAGACGCCGGAAGAAAGCTGAAAAATTCTGAAAGACTAGCTCTTCCGTAAAACACTTCAGAGTGCACTTCCCCAAAGTTTACAAGCGGATGGAGAAAGCATAAAATTAAAGCCTGTAAGATTTGCTCTCTCGTTAAGCACTTAAAAAAGCCTTTGTTGACTTCAATCTTTGTTCCACTTTAAAGCAGGTGCATCTCGTGGAGTAGGCGACGTGTAACGAGGACCTCACGGTACCCGCGTAGACTTACGCCAGCGTCGTTCAAAATGTACCGTTCCATCTCCTCGCATATTGCATGTCGTCTGCTGCGTGCGGATTTAGCCTCTTTTCTTACATCGACTTTATCATCCTCATCTAGAGCAGCGGCGTTGAACTTAGACCGTTCTCGTGCACCACTGAGTCGTTTGTCGACGAATTCGTCGAAATCCTTCGACAGAGATGTGGACCTCATATTTTTCTCTTGCGATTTGGAATATAAAGAATAAGGTTCCTCCACGTCATCACGCGATCCCAACCTTTTGTATCTCTTTGAGCGCAGGCTAAACTTTCGTGAGACGTAGCCAAGGGACTGCTGTACGCTTACGCAGTTCACTGCGCAATTTTCTCCCAAGTCTTTAGCCTTCATTTCAAGTTTCCACGCTCGGGACCTAGCTATTCTGGAAGTCGTAAGATCTCTTAATTCTTAAAAGAATCAGGAAGTCTTCGGCTCTTTGCAAATAAATACAAATGCGACGCTGTAAAGAGATCGTTTCCCACTCTTATTGTGCACGACTGTTTCCTATTGGCAGGCTATTGTAAAAATGACAGGTTTGAATAATTATCATACGAAACAAAAACAACGAACACACCTGTCTCCAAAAGTTACTGGATTTTATTTCCTTCACCTCCTTTATAATAGCCGGCAATACATTAACATAACGTATAGATGTTAAAACTTTAAGGCCAGTTTTTCTCAAGTAAGTTATCCTCTTAATTTTCTTTTAGTCCCGAAACTCAGGGTTTCCACATTAAAACCTATAAAAGCCGTCGGTCGCCTTGTTTACACTATTTGTCTGCCGAACCCATTTCTGGCTAATCAAACATTTACAATTAGCTCCTTTGAGGTGTCAGATATTGTAATTTTCTTACATTAGGCAAAGCCTTTTAGGAATTGTCAATTTTGCTGATAATTCTAATCGACTTTTAGTGTATGCCTTCAAACTGCTTTCTCTTCGCCAGCATAAGAAAGACTAATTTACTGCAGATTAGCTCTTAAATTTTTGTTTTCTGCACATGCAGGTCCTGATAAAACATAACATTTTTGATTTAATCAATTCTAACTTTGCATTGCTAATTCTCGCTTAAACGAAGTAGTATCTGCAAGCCTTGGGGTTTACATAGATAATACGAGCTTAAAGCAAGGCAAACAAGCCCAATGATTACTCACTTTGCAAAGACGAGGATTTTATGAAAATCATAAGTTCGGAACTAAGGCAGACATCAAGATCATACGAGGTGTCTTTGCCAGGATACTGAGACTCTGCTTTCAGTCAGCCAGACAAAAGGGTTCAGACCATTGCGAAAAGTATGGAATTTCTGCGAACCAGGCCATCACATTTTTCCCTTGTCTCAAAATACAAACGTCAAATGTAATGAATGCATCGTTAAGATCTTCCGCGTTTCTTCCCTGCCCACGACATTGAAAGCACCGGAGCTCAACTTCCGAGAAAAACAAATTCTGAGAATAAAACATTGAATTCGAAAATTAACATTAAATATTATAAATGCGCCAGAGCCATGTAAATGTTATGGGAACAAATACTGAGTGGTAAATTTAACGTTGTGGTGACGTTGTAAAATAGTCTCCTCTATTAAAAGTTGTTCCCTTATTTATTACTTCCTCTGGAATGAACGGCTGCACTCTTCTCTATGAATAAATGTCAGTGTAATTACGTTGGCATTAATGTATTGTTTTAAGAAATAGATAAAATTGTTCCAATGTTGCTGTTCTATTTTCTGAAAACACCTTATATACAATTTTTTTTCACTTCTACTAAAAGGGGTTATTTCTGGGTGTTAAATCTACTTTGCCGCTCTTAAATTCCCTTCTATTTTATAATAGCTTGGGACGTTGTAGATGCATGCGTCGAAACACAATGCGCCTTTTACAATTTCATTCTTTCTGTCTTTCTGCAGTGTACTTGAAAAGAATAATCTGAATAGCTGTTGGCAAACGCAAAAATAGTTTAGTTGGTTTGTTGACCACAAAACTGCGGTGCTACTGCGTAGAAACCGTCAAAACCAATCCTTTTTCTGAAATAGTTTGTTCGTTTACCGGTTTGGCTTTTCCTGCGAGTTGTAAATGAGAAACTAATGCTTCCCCAAAGACATGCCTGTACTACCGGCAGTTTACATTTATACTAAGTTTAGTTCTTGTAGGTTATTTCCTATAATTAAGTACTTTCTAAGTTTTCTCAGACTAATTCCATTTTCATTAA
>BLAZ01001255.1:313754-327236 GCA_014633955.1 Acropora tenuis
AAGAAGCTAATTAGCATATACTAAGCACCTCTTGTTCTTGTTAATGCAAGTTTATAAGAATCACGTGCGTTTTAGTACTTGCCTATGGACCAATGAGATTAGGCTGTTTACTATAAAACGATGCACCGTACTACGGTGAACGCATTGAGGAAGTCGATAAAAGGACGATACTTTGGTGGGTGGTAATAATTCAAGATGTATCGTTGGTTTCATCTCCACTATGCTGTCCTTGTTGTCGTGTTTGGGAGGGCACTAGGGCAGCAAATTCCATCTTGCAGTGATAATACATGCTGCCAGAATTCCTCGTACACAGAACTCGATAATTCTCGCCGTAGCATTAACAGTCAGTGGAAGTCAGGCCAAATTCCATTGTGTGATAGAGATCTTGTCACCGTCTCCGGATGATACCGTTTTACCAGCTTTGTTGGTGGAAAAATGCCCACTTCTAAAGTTGACATTCACCGTTGTGGTACGGGTAATCCTATTTGGTTGGATGGTACAACAGGTGCACATCCCATAAACGTCGGTCCAGTAGCTAAAATCAAGGCATGCATCAACGAGATGGACTTAGGAGGCGGCTGTTCTCGTCACTTTACTGTTGGCGTTAAGCTTTGTCCTGGAAATTTTTTCGTTTACTTTTTACGGAAAATAACAACACGTTTTACTGCGTATTGTGCAGGTGAGAAAAGAGCAGTCGTTTACTTTATATGGTATAATTTTTAATGGAACCCATCACCCCAATTTATGCTTCTCTAGGTTTCCTGAAACTTTCTGGTGTTCTTAACAAACTGAAAACAGTCGATTCCCGATAACTAGAACACTCGAACCGAAAATCGATTTCCCCTGTATTTCCGTCATTACCCTCGGTAATTCGAACCCTTGATAACTTGAACCTGCTACTAATTCGAGGCAATTTTTGTTTTCCCTCTGCCCCTATGTCTCGAACCATGTCATCAGTTCGAGAGAAATCAAAACAAACAGCGTAGTGCAGGCCTGTAATCTGTTCATTTCTGCATTACAAAAAACGTGTCAGTCCAGTTCAAGTTTGCTGCTCAGTTAACTCCTTGCTCCCGATAACTCGAACCTTTTTGTGCATACAAAAATATTTATTGACAATAATAACAAAAAAAACTATATACAAAAAATTTTTGATAATGAATGGCCGTTTTTATGCCAGAGACGTTAAAATTCGCCAACCTTTAAGCCCCTGGTATAATAACGGGACGCAAAAACGAAGACGACCTTCCAGAAGAAAACTCCCGACATGCGCAGTATTACAAGATGCTTCTGTTCCTGCGCAATTTGACACAGACACAAGGCAAACGTAATTCCAAGGACCAGAAGGGACAGAGTACCCGTCAGGATCAGAGACATCTGCAAACCGCTTGTATTGAAACGTCGATTTACATAAAATTTTTCCTCGAAAAACTACTAATTCGGTGCCAAAATATTCAGTAGGTCCCAGACATTCTCGATCCACTTCAACATCTTCAGAGGTACGCATGCTCTGAATGATTTAGCGGGTCAACAGTAATGACAGAGCGCTCCAGGCAGTCACAAGCCCTGCCATTGAATTGCAACGTGCAAAATGTGTTGTTCAAAAGGTTTACAGTCCAAAAAAAAGGATATTAAACCGGAAAACCTTGCATTAGTCTACAAGCTCCAAAGACAATTGCTTTTAATGGTATATGTTTAATGAAAAATTAAACGCAGTGAAACTCTAAAATGTCAAAAATATCGCCCTTGGCATTAAAATGAAAATAAATCTTGATGGAGTAGTGGTCGGCGACGGTGAAGCTGTTCAGTTGTCCATTCCTTTTTTTAAACTATACATTCCTGTTTGGTAAAAAAACATTGTGCAATAGTGTGGCATTGCTCGGAATCCTTTTACATTATAGTTTCAGTAACCGCCGAGTTCACTGACAGAGTATATTGACACAGTTAACCTCTGGTTGTTATTCAATTAAATATTCATGTTTTCGTTCAGTGTGATCTCTTTTAAGTTAAACGAAATATGCATGTCTCTGATGTCTGGACAAAATGATATCAAAAACGAATCAAAATGTCATTTACCGAAAAGTGAACGCGAGAAAAAATAATCACCCATCCCACAATATATTGTGCTACAAAGGTCGATAAAACAGCAAAAGAATCACGGAAGATATTCTTCACTATTTTCTATTTTTTCGCAGGTGATGGTCAACCCTGCCCGTATGGACAAAGTGGAACCTCATTAAGAACATGCAGCGGTGAGTATTTTAATTATACAGTAAGGAGAAACGGGCTTCCATGTTTTTTAACAAACCTTTTTCAGGCAGCAGATAGAAAAAATAACCTAGGTAAAGTTGGATTTAACCCGACATCGGAATTTACCTGTGATATACATTCCAATGGGTGTTTCATAGTACAATCGCGTGAGGAAGTCGTTGAAAATTGCGGGGCTCAAGGATGTTTATTAAAATACGCGTACATTTTAATACCTTAAAACGTGTTGTGCGTGCTCTTAAATAAGGTGTGTTACTGCAACACGCCTTTTTTGTCTTGCAAGCAGCGCACTAAAACTTGGGGTGTGTACAAAAATACACGTTTTGATGTGTTACCTGAATACACCTTGTTGAGCTATCCAAACGCACCTTGGTGTGTTCCCAAAACACACCTTAAGTTTTGTTCATGCTTGTCTTAAATTTGACACACTTTCAGGTGTGTATTTCAGAAAGATGTGTTTTGTTACACATCTTGATGTGTAACAAAGCCCAACTTTAGTTGCGTTTTCAGAACACACCTTACAAAGCACCCAAAACTATAACTTAACAGTTACATCAATTATTTGCACAAACATCAGCTGTGGTACTCAAATAATCTATGAACCGTTTACAAACAATTATTTTTACACAAAAGTTCTCACCTAACTGTACTTACAACAAGCTCGCAACATTATTTTTTTAACCCGCGAAATTTTAAGATGAAGCTTTTTTGTATCGATTATGAAATACTATGGACCACAGCCTGTCCTTTTAAAGTGAAAGAAGTTGCTCGGTTGTCAAACTTGTCAGGTCCATTGCCATCTTTAAGCTGATTGAGCATTAGAACATCGTTGGAACTCGTTGATGATGATTTTTCTTTTTTTTTTTTTCTCTAAGGAAACTACACCCAAATTTTGAGTACTGGAAATTTGGTGTGTGAGAATACGAACGGAAACTATGCCGCTGATTATTCTTCCCTATACAATTGGTTAGATCATGAGACCTTTCGATCTTTGTAGGACGAGATAATCTGGGATCGAGGTTTTTTTCAGCTGTCCTGTTATTAAAAGCGATTTTTGAGTCTACGTCGCCACAACTAAAACGCTATGACATCTTCTGAGGTACAAAATTGCTTGATGCAAACATCGGCTCTTAAAGAGCTCCTCCATTTTTTCTGACCCACAATTGTAAGTGAGTTGTAAGTTTGATTCAAACGAGTTGATGTTCCTTTCGTAGGCTTGTCGTAAGCATTCATGCGACAAAAATCGCACCATGCCCATGTATTGCTGCAAATCGCTCTTAATTAGACGAAATCACTTTGTTCTGCCGGTGAGATATACGGTAATCTTTATTCTACAATATTTCTTGGTATATTTTGCCTTTTTTTGTTTACCCCTGAAAAAAAATGAGTCAAAAGAAGTGGCTTGATCATTTTTGGCTACAAAAGCAATCTTCATCGTAGTTTTGACGCTCTTGACGTTTTCATTATGATGAGTGATACCGGTTGAAACTGTCATTATTTTACTTATGAGTCGGCTTTAAAATACTCCTTAAGGCTTTGAAATGAATTTGTGAGTCGCGAAATGAAAGGTTGTTCGGATATCCTGAGATATGAGCATTGAGATCAAAACGAAAAGCAATTTTGCCTGAGGCATGACCAAATGGTCCCAGCACCAACACCATTCGACGGGGCGGAACTCCGGGGAAGAGATTGCTTGATCACTGAATTCGATTCGAAGTGGTCACAGATTCATTAACCTTAGAGCGCAACAACGCTTAACATCCTAAACAAGCCAGAGGTAAAAGTTTGACCTGGGAGTTTTTCGTCATCGTTTGTTTTATTTTCTTTCTTGCTTATTTATTGTTGTTTTTTTCTTCTTGCTTTTGGTTTTCAGAATTTACGCAGCTTACTATAGTTTCCAAACAGGATACTGCCACCCGAGAGCATCGGTAAAAAAGTGCTCCGCGCAACGTAGACTCATGCACCCACTGGGTACCTTTTTTTTAACCTAACTTTCTGGTTAATTTTTCTGATTGTGGAAGCGAATGCCCAAAATGTAAACATGCAAATTCTTCGCAAATTTCGTACCGCGTAACGAAATTCTGGAACTGCGCTTAATGCCGCGACTATTCTCAATTTCCTTGTATCGCAGCGCAAAGTTAAGACTTTCACAATTAAATCGTCGCGATTATCACTGTAAAATGGTTTACTTTGACCATGGTAGAGTTTGTCGGTTGCAAACCACCTGCCCGCTGCGATCTTTCAAATGAAAACATGCATGTATTCCTGAGACGAGAATCGCAGACTTCATCATTAACGACATCTTCGTCCTCCAATCGGACACGAACTCGCTACACAAGCCGCCAGTAGCATCATCCTCTTGATGAGAAGGCCGAGAAGGTTGACAAATGAACAAGACAAAAGATGAAGATTTTCAAAAGATGAAGATTTTCATTAAAAGTATACGTTTTATCCTTAACATTTGTAATCGCTCATAATTTTTTTAAATTTGTGAAATTCATTTCTGTGGTAAGAAATCGCGCGAAAAGGCCTTTGTTTTAAGACACGAAAGTCTTGAATTTTGTCTCTTAAATTGCTCGCAAGCTGTCAAGTCTGTCAATGATTCCTCGAATGGCCTCGAACGTCGCGAAACTGGATAGGCGCTTCGAAATTTTCGAGGGTTGACAATCGAGTTTGGATGGACTGTCAACTTTCCTTTGAGTAGTAATGTAGATTGAGTTGTTAAAGAATAGCTGAAAATATGTTAGACCGCCCTGTGAAAATATTAGTGACAATGAATAATAATGCTTCGTTGGAATTCGTGTTCGTGTGTTTTCTTCAACCATGAAATAAAATCGTGAAAAGGTGTGTCAGCACCACACAACCTTTGTGTGTTAGGAACTCTTAAGGCGTGTTATAAAAGCACACCTTATGTAAAAGTTAACTACGTATGTTCTAACGGTGCATGCATCCTGCGTGGTTGGAATCAATAGCTATTCTTGTAACTGCTTGGTGGGATTCAGTGGATTAAGTGCGAAACGGGCAGGTGCATGTGCCACAGATAGTATTTATTTCAAGCTCAACCCTTCAGCATCAACAAAACTCTTTTATTACTCCCTTGTAATTTACTCTCAGACATTGACGAATGTCTGCATGAGCCACACATGCATCAACAGAGTGCATCAACAGAGTACATGGACGGCATCACGCAGTAGTTACTCTTGCAACTGCACAACGGGGCTCACCGGAGGATATTGCGAAACGAGTAGTTAAATCACAATGCTTAGTTATTATAAGCTCAAACTTCTAAAATTAATTAAATCTGGGAGTTGTATACTGTTTCTGTGTACTTTTCTTCAGACATCAATGACTGTGTTAACCACACGTGTCAAAACGGTGCTGCCTGCGTAGACGAAATCGCCAGCTACTCGTGCAACTGTACAGCGGGGTTTACCGGAGCATATTGCGAAACGGGTAAGGAAATCAAGCAGAGAAACTTGTTTTTTTACCAGTTTAACCTTTTAGCAATTATAAATTATGGGATTCAGTGGAGTTTCTCTTGATATTGGTGAGTAAACCAGAGTGAAGAAGGCGGCATCTAAGTTCAAAGTCAAGGAACTAATATTACCTTATTCAAACATGCTGATTATGCCAATCCGCTTGCAGTAATGGTGCATCGTGCGTAGATGGCATCATGGGGTACTCGTTCAACAACACAGCGGCGTTCTCTTGATTATTTTGAACAACTGGTAAAAGAACATAAATTAAATGTAAGATTTTGATCGCACTCTCAGCATCCATGCTTTATCATGTCATGAAAATCTCATTATCCGCGTAATAATCGTCATTAATTTATACGCTAAAATTAAGTATTATGGGCAAAGAAAATGTGGCATTAAAAAACCTACTGATTCACAAAAGATTCATAAAATGAATAGCCAATTTATAACATGACTATTATGAGTTTTCCTTTTAGACATCGATGATTGTGTCAACCACCCATGTGATAACGGTGCGTCCTGCGTGGATGGAATCAATAGCTTCTCGTGCAACTGCTCAGCAGGATTCACCGGCGCATCTTGCGAAACGAGTACGTAAATCACAGAGGACAGTTAATTGAAGCTCATACTTGAAAAAGTAATTAAATATTGAATTTTTGCTGTTTCTGTGTACTTTCTCTCAGACATTAACGACTGTGTTAACCACACGTGTGAAAACGGTGCTGCCTGCGTAGATGGAATCAATAGCTACTCGTGCAACTGTACAGCGGAATTCACCGGACGATATTGCGAAACGGGTAAGGAAATCACAAAGAAAAGCATGTTACTTGACAAGCTTAAACTTGTAGCATTTATCAAATTCAGATTTCTTGCTGTTCCTATGTGTTTTTCTTTCACTCGTTGACGAGAGTGTCAACCACACATGCGCGTCATTATTTCATGAAGATTTGCTTGTAACCATAGTGATCGCCGTTATTGAATGAGTAAAATATAGCACAAGGAAGAAAGAAAAGAGAAGTTTACGATTACTCACGAGGGGAAGCTTAACTGCAGCACCAATTTATAACGTGACCATTAGGAGTTTTTACTGTTAGATAACCACGATTGTGTTAATCACACATGCACCAACGATGCATCTTGCACTGACGGCATCAATAGTTACTCTTGCAACTGCTCAAAAATGTCGGAGACCAAGGAGACTAAGGTATTGTACGATAGGCCAAGACAAAAGTGGAAGAGATCAGATAATAGGTACTTGATGAAATACGAGGTCGAGAATGTGGAATGCCATAGCGTTCCCTAAGCGAGTGTCAGTGTAATCTCCCTCACTTAGCTGGAAGTGTACTTAGCGTTGGTGTCGCAATTTCAACCATAAGGAAAAGAAGACACTTACACGAATCCAACCAGTCCTTGAACTATTCTTTAGTACCTTTGAATGAAGCAAATGATGGCATGAAACGTGCTGCGCTCGCTTGGTTGAGGAGATGTAGATGTGTAGGTTTGGTCGTCGATGTTGATGTGAATAATGTTGATTTTGATATGCCCTTAGTAAAAGACAGCTATGTTGTTGTCATTTTTAAGGGAATTATTAATTGTTCATTATCTATTTGGAGATAAATGGTGTTTTATGTATCTTTTCTGCATTTATGCTTTCATTTGTGTTATTTATAAGTTGTTCCACAGAAGTTTCCTTCATTGTTCCTTGGCTACCCTAAGATATCTGTAAAGGACGAACCTGAAAACGAGAATGTCTCCTTACTGTGTATTGTACCTATTCATGAGAAAGTCAGACAATGGAAGAATGTGACTTACGAGGTTGAATGGTACACAAGCGGCAGGAGAAGCAAATTCACGGAAAAACCGTTTTGTAAACCACAAAATGGTTCAAAGGAAAACAAGTCTCCCTGTCCAGGCAACGAAGAGATTCGGTCTCTCCTAAATGGAGCCCGTAGCCTCAATTATTATGAGCCCGGGCAAAGGGTAAGATAATTTTGTAATATCGATAATTGGAACTATGACTGTTTTCGTTTTTCAATCGTGTTTTTCACTAGCATAACAGTTTTGTGCAATTCTCTCTTTGCCTAGTAATTTCATAATATTTGTAGAGGTAACTAGGAAACGGTATGGTCGGAACAACCACCTTAACACAAGACGTACACGATAGACCTGACTCTCTGAATTATCATGAAAGACCCTTTTGGAAGGAACTGGTGTTAATTTTCAAGTTATTTTAGTGATGTCAAGGTGCATTGTAGTTGCGGACCTCAAAATACTACATCATTCGAATGGTTTCCAGTCGATATTCGAGTGATTGTGTTGGCAAATTTTATTTGATTTTAATTATCTTACATATATTTTTTGCTTGCAGATAACATGTAAAGTCAGAGCACAATTCACAAATAACCCACTCCATCCCTGGTCTGACCATGTAGCCATCCAGCAGCCTTTCTTCGCCGGCATAAGTGTAAGTAGAGACATGTTTACACCACTTTTATCCTTGGACGCTTGAAAAAGTCAAACTCAGGTTATGATCTTTGTATTAATGTTTGTTTGTCTGACCATACGAGAAGAGAGGGAAGAAACATGATAAATTGTTTTTTTGCGTTCTTCAGAACGCATACTATTTACGTCGTTTTTCATTCAGTTTACGCGGGTTTTTCGATGTCCCGCGAGTATTGATCGCAGATGCCAGGTCATCTCAGGCTTTGGCCGTTATCTTGGACTGACTGTCACATTTGGCCTCGATCTCATGCTGAGATAGATCCGATGCCGGACAAAATGAATTTAGACTATAAAGCTGCTTTATTGTGAATTTCCAAAGTACGAGGTTAGGACCATTTCTCTAGTAGGTGGTCAGCCGAAAAAACTCGAAAATCCCAGTTAAAATTGAAGTAGCAAAACAACACACCGAACGCACTTTTCTAATCTCTGATTATTACTAGTGTAAAAAAGGCTTAATTTACTACGCTTTGGCTAACTGTAAATACGTTGTTAAGTGAAATGGCGAAATAGCCAGCGAAGTCAGGCATTTTGCTTACGTCATAAGCGTGCTCAATAGTTTTATGGACGCACGCTTGTCTGTAGGCTTTCAATGGGTTTGGAGCGACTAAATTTGATAAAGTTAGATAAACCTATCCTTACTATCAGGCGTTGTTACTTTTAAAATGAAAATAGCAAGAGTAATTCCAGTGCTCAAGTCAGCTGATTGGAACCAACTTACCAACTACGGACCAATCTCAGCACTGCCCGTTTTTTCCAAGATACTCGAAAAAGCTGTTTGCAATCGTATTGTCAAGTACTTTAATGATAAGGGCACTTTATTTCAAGGTCAGGAAAAATCATTCCACATCATATGCTTTAATACATCTTTATATGAGAAAATATCCTTCGCTATTGATAGAAGCGAATATACAGTATCTTTCGAAGGCGTTTGACACGGTTTATTTTAATATTTTATTTGATAAACTAGAGCATTACCGGTTTCGTGGAGTGGTTAGTGGCTGGATAAAAGATTAAATTATCTCTCTGAGGGGAATTATTCATCTCCATTCTTGGTCCTCTTTTCTTTCTGGCTCTTATACATAGATGATATTTGTCACGTTTCTGACCTCCTGTCATCCTCTTTGCTGATTTATACCAACAAACTTTCTCTCAAATTAAAGTCTAAATTCTTACTCTTTCGGCCATGACAAAAACGAGCTGCTCTGGATACTTCTGTTAAAATAAAAAAAACTGTTCAATAGAACAAACAAGCGAGGTTGTAAGTGTTTGGGGTTGTTTTTGATGAATATCTTATATGGAAACCACTCCGCATCTCCCATGTGGCGCACGTAAAATTTCTAATGCTGAAGGTATATTGTACAAGGGAACCTTTTTCCTTTCTAAACTCTCAGTACGCAGTCTGTATTATTATTCTCTAGTCTATCCATACCTTTTTTATTGCATAGCGATGTCGGGTTCCACGTACCAAGCGAACCTTAAACGATTACCCTAACCCTAACCAGGTCCTCCAATTCACATTATATTCCACTTGCAAAGGTTAATTAAGAAAAAAATTCTCTATTCTTTATCAAGGACCTGAAGTTTATAATTCTTTGAATATTGAAATTCGCAACTCGTTTAGCTTCTGGATCTTCAAATCTAAGTTACTAGCCGTTTCTAATAGAAAGTGTTGTGCTGCGAGCGGTGTGATGTATGCGAATGCGGCTATTATGGGGGAGTGTTTGTGGAGTTTGCTAAAGGCGATGTGAAGACGTGAAGAATCAACATTGATTATTCGAAAACAAGTTTTGCTCAGATTGTATTATTTTCAAAGTAGCCTGAAAAATTAAGATTCTGTACGGAAGGCACGAAATAAACCGAAACAACGGAATTACTACACTACTGTTTGCAAAAACCGAAAAAACAAAAGCAAACAAAACAAATTTCTTTAACGTGTGAATTACAACGGTTTAAACCTGTTTTGATTTGTTTAACTAAATGGGCGATTGTTTTGTTTCGTTTACCTCAATGGACGATTGAATTGGTTTGCTTGCATCAGTGGGCAATTGGTTCGTTTTATTTCCCTCGACGGGCGATAGTTTTAGTTCGTTTGCCTGAATGGACGATTGGAGTCGAATTGGAGTCGACGGAAATAGCCCACGTGAACGGAATCATCCATCGCTAGCTAGTTGACGACAGAGTAGATCCGGAGAATTATTTAAAATATTTCTAAATATTATAAGCCTCTATGGTTTCCTCTCAGTCTTTCTTGCACAGTTTACTTTAGTTGTAACATTCTTTTTGTTTTATTGATTTAGGCATATATTGTATTTATAATGGCATTTTATTGTGTGGCTAATGAAA
Source organism: Acropora tenuis (assembly GCA_014633955.1). NCBI lineage: Eukaryota > Metazoa > Cnidaria > Anthozoa > Scleractinia > Acroporidae > Acropora > Acropora tenuis. Next base: position 324,344 of record BLAZ01001255.1, read on the forward strand.
TAAAAATTACAAAAAGATAAAAGAAGTAATGTCATTGTTATAGAACAGTTGGTTCATGGTTAGCGTGTGTACGTCGAGTTATGGACGTACTTGGAAAGCTAGCGAAGCTAGAGTCGCACTCGGCAATTGCCTCGTGCGACTTTTTCTCTTTTTCGTGCCTAGCAACCTCCCCCGTGCACCATAACTAGACGGATGCACGCTAACCATGAACTATTATTAATTTTTTGGGTGATCTGAAAACTCAACATTAAGAGAAATAAGTAACGCGGGAATAAATGTTTGGGCAATGGTACTCAGGAAAACAACACTGAGTCTTACCAGTGCCAGTACAATTTTTTTTCTAGACAAACGAAAGGTTTATCTCCGGCCAAGTTAATTCCTTTTGCTTTTGCCTCTCATGTGCTCTAGGTGAGTCCGAAGATAATTTCCATCACAGAATGTAAAGATCCTTTCTTTCACAATATCACCTTGACTCCCACGATACCGGTCAGGGTAAATTCCTTGGGGAATTTCCTTTCTGTGACATTTTATCTTCCCGAAGATTTGTGGCTGATGAATAAGAAGAAATGCTCTGTCCAGTTGAAAGGAACTAATTCGGTGACTGTTAAAGTTGGGGCCACTTGCACGACGCTTAACGGCCAAAAGTGGAACGGCGTAATAACTCCAAAGATCACCAACCCTCTTGAAAGTAAATTTTGGGGCTTCTTCGACTTGCCAACAATTTGGGTATGTATCTGTGAATATGGTATTTTTGCGAGTATTTCATTACCACAGTTACCATCGTCATGCATCCTCTGTGTGCTTCGTTAAGAATTCTAGAAATTTTTCAATTCATCGCGATCTCAATGTTGACGATCTTGAAAATTTGTCTTTCTCTGTTTGCTCAGAAATCCAAAAGCCCCGATCCAAACCATTTTTTGTCGTCACTTGGTATAGGTGCCAGATTGGCATTTTTGAATGCCTTGAAATTTTGTTAAGGAAACTAGATTCTTTGAATATGGAGTACCATCTATTGGGTGATATTAACTTTAATCTGGCTGCCACTCTATGTGACAACGACACATGCATTTTAAGTACTTCTATAAAATTAAATGTTTATGGCCTTCAGTGAACTAATAAATGAACCAACAAGAGTAATTGAAATTTCAGAAACCTTGGCTGATCTAATTTACACAAATTGTCCCGACAAAATTCTCTCAATCAAAAAAATCAATTAAAGAAATCAAAGTTCAAATAATTATTAAACTGAATCAGGGTTAATAACTCTGACGGAATGTCTCTCAACTGCCTTTAAGCGGTTACGCCTGTTTTATCAATGAAACAGTCAGGAGCATTTTGTATGTGGCCGATCTGGGTCAAAACCTCTTTAATCTCTCCTAAACCTGCTTTTATCCTTTCTTCTAAACTGACTTTTCCTTGCATGCAACCTCCTTTTGACCTCATGCAGTGAATGCGTATGGATAGTGGTAGATGAGCCGGCGAAACTTAATTTAAATTACAGCTCCTTTGCTGCTTGAATCACACACTCGAACTAAATGCTGGAAAAAAGCGGCGGCTAAGGAAACTCCAATACTCAAAGGAATATTCAATCAACATTTTAAGAACCAAAGAGACAAAGTGCGTGGAAGAAATTTTGGCAGGTATGATTTCAAAGATGGATTTGACGGACAGAGGTAAACTTGTCATTCAAACATAATAAGTGCATGTAGTATGATTCAAATGATCTCATTTTCCTCTCTTTTTCTTTATTTTTAGGTCACTGTTTCGCAGAAGGACAAGCCGCTGCATAAATGCATGAGTATCACTGATCCGCACATACGTCTACTTGACAAACTATCTGGACCGTAAGCTCATCTTCCGTATGTTATTTGATACAGTTTGATTGTCTTAAAATTTACGGTTAAGCATGGTTGAAATCAACTTAATTTCTGGCTCGATTTGAGAAGCTGAAACCAAGGACCGCTTCTCAGAATTTTATGCTTCTCGCAAGCAGACCAATCGAAAAGTTATTAAACAAGGACTAACTCGATCAAAATGAAAACAATGCTCCTTGCTTGGCGGGAGACACAGATCTGCCATCAAGCCATTGTGGTATTCCACAGGAATTTTTATACCAACTCATTTATTTTGTTTAGTGCCGCCATTCCCGATTTACATTTACACCTCTTTTAAGGTACTTTCCCACCACAATAACGTTTGGGAGCTTTTGAAAAGTAGCTTGTTTGCTTAACTTCCCGCCTTTTGCTTATGATGGTAAACTCATTGTCATAATCATGGAGATCCTATTCGTGTTTGCCTTCTTAGTTCTATTTTTCTGTTTTCCAATGAACATAGGTGACTTCTCTATCTTAATCATTAAGAATGATTCAAATGTGGTTTCACAAAAGCCACAGAAAAAAATGTCTATCGTGGATAGTGTAGAAGTGTCGACTCTCCTTTCAAGGGGTATGTAATAGATTTGCAACAATGGCTATTCTTATTTGAGAGTAAGGGCTTCGTTTGGTTGGATATGACTGTCTTTGTTGTTTTTTTCTGCAGCTGTAGGTGACTTTATGTGTACTCCGAATGAAATTTTGAGCGCTGTATATATTTGCCTACTTCTATGGTTACGTTTGTAGCCTTTGAAGGGTTCTGCATGTGCACGGTTATAGCTTATATGTTTTCGTTTTCCAGGGATACCTGGCGTGATTTTTTTGGACATGATGAGTATCTTTTGTATCGGAACAAAGAGACAAATTTTGAGGTGAATAAATTTCTAGTTTCTAAAGAAACTGTGGTGCTGCGTCGGTGGGAGAGATCAAAACAAAAATTTGGTTTTATCAAACGAGTTGATAAAGGTGAAATTACCACCGTGAAAGATTTGGAAAGCTGACGTTTCGAGCGTTAGCCCTTC